>JARHVA010001515.1:0-7500 GCA_037957365.1 Torreya grandis
ATGTTAGGAACTTGATCTTTCCATTCTTTGCATTCTCAAAAAGAGCCTTGAATGTCTTTAACTTGTCAAGATTTTATGGCTTTTCATTCAATAATGAAACCCAAGTCATTCGAATTTGTGTAGTCATCTATTAGTAACATGAATGAGCTATCTCTTTGAATTATTTTAATTGTTTTAGGCCCATAAATATTAGTGTGTATTAAATCCAAGTGTCTTTTATTATATTAATGCATGGACTTGAACCTTCGTCTAGTCTTCTTACCATGCTGACATGCCTTACAAAGTATGTTTGTAGGTTTCATGATCTTAGGCATGTTATTCACAAACTTCTTAGTACTTATCTTAAGAATATTTTCAAAGTTTAGGTGACCTAACCTTTTGTGCTATTGCCAAATTTCATCCCTCTTACTCATAAATCATCTTTCCTTATTTATATCATTCAAGACATATAGATTACTCTTAGTTTTCTTTGTACTATTAATTATCCTTCCTAATTTAGCTCTCTTTATTGCATACCCTCTATCATGAAAGTTTAGTGTGTGTCCTTGATTTCAAATTTGACTTACACTAAGTAGGTTATGTTTAATACCTTACACATAAAACACATTTTGTGTCATGGTCTTCTCATTATCCAAACGCAAGACACCCTTCTCAAACCTCATTGTTTTGTAGTTGTGTTCTATCCAAACCTCATTGTTCCTACAACATTATTCTTCAAAGAGATAAACTTATTTATGTCTCCTATCATGTGCTTTGAGAAACCACTATATATATACTATTTCATGCCTTCATATTGAATGTGAAAGTTAGTATAAGATAGCATGTACTGCTCTTTAGTATTATGTTCCTCTTTATAAAATAGTCCATCTTGACTCTTGAGCTCAAAATGATCATTCTTAACTTGCTTTAATTTCCGCACCAATGTTTGACCATTCTCATGAACTCTAGGAGCTTCTTAGTTATTTTTTAATATCGAGAGATATCTAACTCTATTATAATATAATCTTACAATGTGTCCCATATTATGATATATGTATAAAATAACATTTATATACTTACCTCTTGATTGGTCACTCCTTTTCCCTTGGTCCCATGATAACTTATCCTATATTTCATTTGGATATATAATTGGTCTTTTTATGTTATTAATCTTGACTTGTTTAGACTTCTCACACTCTCTCTCAAACTTTCTCATCTTATATATGAGTTTATCATGCTCAACCTTCATGGAATCTAGCTTTATCTTCAACTATTCATACTCAACTTCTTTTGATATAAACCATGTATTAATACCTTCTAACTAATTATTAATATCCTTGATAGTATTAATTTGATACTTTAAAGCATCAAGGTCATTTATGAGCTAAAAGTAAAGCTCTATTTTAGTTCATCCTTCTTCACTATCATAGTATACTTCGTCATCATACATGTTATCTTCTTCCTTTTGATCATTATAATCACCTTCAAGTTGTTAGACTCACTTCAAAGGACTAAGATCTTATACCAATATTTGGAATCATAATTAATTATATGGGTATGTAAATCAGTCTTCAAAATCCTTAAAAAAATTTACTTTATCAGTCATGAATCATCAAAATAATATAGTAAACTAGCAACACCTTAAGAACCATTAATATGAACATGAGACAATAGCATAATGCATAGAAAAGTTATTTGAGTGGGAATCCCTCAAGGATAATAAAACCCATTGATCTATGTAAATGTACTATAGTCATATAAGATAAAAACCATGTTTAGTGAAACACAAACGTCACATGGGGAACCAACCCCAACTAGCCAAGCACCTAATTATAAGGAGGTACTAACCCCTAGATGATTCAGCACCAACTCATCCACTTGATTGAATTTATCACCTTCATAACACCTTATTTATTAATCAATTTATGATGATCACCTCTTCAACTCTTCAACTCTTATCCCTCTCAAACTGCCTTCTAAATTGTTTCGCTTAATAAGGTTTCTTTAAGACTAATTAGATCATATGATCTTGATATTCATCTATAATACCAGTGTTATATATTCATTATAATTTATATACACTCATATTATTGTAAAAAAGATCTATGTTATCACTTAAAAGTGTTATTTCCTTTATTTTCTCACTCAATCTCACTAACTAGTTAATTAGACCTATTAGGCCTTATTCTTATTTAATCATTTAGATCACACACCTCTTGGTCAGCCATATCCACTTGCACATATGGAATACCATTAAAATAGGTATTATATCTTATTTAATACATTAATAAATCATTAAAATAGGTTGTTCATAGCATAAAATACCAAAACATCTTTTATGCCTTAAGGAGACCTAATTCAATTAGGCCTTTATTAGTGCATGTTACCCTTTGATCTCCTAAAAACACTTTAAAACTTCATATATAGTAATAAAAATTAATATAACACTAAAATATAACCTAAATAATCTCATATTATGTCCATGACTCTATTTATCTCCAATTGCCACTTGAAGCATGCCATTAGTACTATTTACATTAGGCCTTCACAAACACAGAAAGGTCTATCTTGAAAAAATGAAGATAAAAAATGTTTAGCCACACAAAAATGAAAATAAATAATATTCATATAACCTAATAGTCAAAATAAAATTATCCAATTGAATTATAATTAATAATATAGGGCAAAAAGACTCAAAAACACTCTTATAATTAGCTCACTCAAAACTATTTATTTTCTTTAAAGACCAGTCATGGTGACTCAAACCTCCAACACATATATATAAATACTAAATGACTTTTGATACATGTATATGATACTATTATATAATTAAACCATTATCATATAGAAATATAATATGTTTAAATGGAAATATTGGCCTTGCAGATCAATCTCATAACCTTATATCTCATTGTCTCATCTGAACCAATGAGGTGAAATTATGAGCAACTTTTTCACTATAACCACTAATGTAAAATGATTATACAAAATATTATCATGTCCTAAAATTCCTTAAAAAAATATTCATGCACTTGGTTTCATCATTATTTCATGATAACACATCCCTAATGACCTTCTCATTACTCCATGGATTTTTCATTGTTTTCACCATTAGGCCTATTAGCAACTAGATAACTTGGATGACTAGTTTAGAAAATTTAAAGGATATATTATATATATATACATTCATGGACATTAAATATGATCCTAATATTCATCCTCCATTCATTTGCATACATTGACTAGGTTAACTCTGAATGTTATAACAAATCTCTAATAAATTAGTACTTTCATCTAGGGTCTACTCACACACCTGACAACTCAAACAAACATAGAGGTGAATGGGAGTGTTTTATATAACCTTCAGTATCTTAAATCATCATGACAATCCATTCTTGTAAATTTTTATCAACATAGGGTTCTTATTAGGGTTTTAAGAGGGTTTAGACCTATTTTTATTCTTAATAATCATTCATAAAGCATAACCCTTCAATCTAGAATAAAATGCATATAACTTTGATATAATACCCTTCCCCATATACCATGAATATATTAGGTTCCCATGGAGAGTTTGAATGAGCTAATGATCACAAGAAAAACCTTCTTAAGTAGAGAACCCTTTATTTTATGCACTCAAGAGACCTTAGAACACATTTTCATGCCTTATCCTTCAAACTTAGACATAAAAATTTATTAACTTGCCTTAAAAAACATGAATAAACTTTTTAAATAATCACCTACTCACACTTTAATTGAAAAATTATCCTAATATGTAGGCCACACTCTCTCTTTGCTCATTTAGACCTTAACTTGCAAACCACATTAGGCCTAAAAAATGACCTTCAAAACTCTCTTCATACATTCTCCACCAATATCATGTACTAAATGAATATCATACATGATTAAAAACTATCATACATCCTTCATATTCCTTGATAATAGATCATGATGCCTCATTAGGCTAGGTAGGATTTTGAAGATTCTAGGTGCAGACTAGGTCTAAAGGTCCTATGCATTTAGGCTCACCCTGAGACTCTCATTAGTGATCCAATACCTTATATGCATGATAAATAAACCTTATACAAACAATCATGCCAATGTTCACTCAACTCACTAAGCCACTTTCTCCTTCATGCACAAGACTAGGCATCCTATGCACATACCTTCTCAAGATACTATAAGGCTCAAGCACTTGAAAACTTTGACAATAAGGACCTTCCATGATAAATTTCACAACACTCATGAAATTATAAGAACATATACCAATCATATATTACACTCTCATAATCACTCCTATATTGATCAATATACTATCTCATAGCTACACTCTTTAATGACATCATGAAGACCTTATCAAGAACATTTGACATCAATGACAACATCAATTAAAAACCTAAACAATAGGAACAATGCTAAATAAAATCTTGTATTGTCTATAAAATTTTGAGAAAGTAATTATTATAGAGTATCAGCTATAGCCTTGTATTTTCATGGGAGTCTACCAGAGAATTTTTATAGCCTTTTGGTATTAGGTTCATTAAGTTTTTCATGTCTTTCAATCGCTTTCATTAATGTTTTTCTGTTTATATTAAGTGTCTAGATTATTTCTAAAAGAATTCATTTTTTCCCTATCTGGCCACTTACTGCACAATTTTTAAGTATATACTAAGAAGCATTACAGTCTTAGGTATGTGATTTTAGGACTACAGTATGATATGCATCATGTAGATTTTCAATAATTTCATTATTTTCATCATCCATATTAGATGTTCTTAGTCCTAATGTTTACATTATAGGTCTCATCTTAATCAACTTTATCAATGAAACAAATAATTGAAATATATGACTATCATAATCCATATTATAAAAAAAACTATCATAAATTTGTTAAGCTAGTCTTATTGAATGGCGATCAGACATTTTTTTATGCATTGGTTCTAAAATATTTACATTGACTTTAATTAAGTACATGTCTTTTCTAAGCACAATTCTTGTAGGTGTTATTAATGGTGTAATTTGATTGATAGGGTGTTTCAAAATCATTATTACTTTCATTATTTAGAGGTGGGATGATATTTTCTTCATTATAAGTTTCCATGAAATTTTATTGATTTTTAATTTCATCATTATTTATTTCCTTCAAATTTTATTAATCCATAGGGGGTAAAGCATCATACATAGACTCATCATCAAAAAAATAAAAAAACATGGAACCTTGAATGTAAACATCCAAAATTATCTAATTCATTATTGTCAATTTCATTATTATTCATTCAAGATGGTTAATTTCATCACTAATTAATTCATTATGGTGAATTTCATAATTTTTTAATTTATTATTTTCAAATGGCTAATTATCTATGTCATTTGGTTCATCAAGATTAGGGTTTATACCATTTCTACCATGAAATTTTTACATTATTATCTTGTGTTTCTCTCTCAACTCTTATAATTCCTTTGGTGTTTTGTTCTTGAACATCTTATTCTTCCTATAACATGATGTATCACCCATCAATAAAAATTGATAGCTTTTCAAAGATGGGGTCAAAAGTATAGAGGTCTTGCAAGTCATATAGATAATGTTTATGGGGACATAATTATCAATTTTTGTTAAAAATAGACATCAAAAAGTGAGCTTTATCCACATTAATAATAAAATTATTGCATTATGAAATAATATGATCATGTTATTCTTAATACTTGCTTCAAGTTAAACATAGATGTTGAAAAGTGAGTTTTATCTATATTAAGAATAATTCAATCATGTTATTTAATAATGCAATTACATTATTTAATAACATGATTGTAATATATATATATATATATATATATATATATATATTAGGGATTAGAGATTAAGTCTTTAGTGCATAGAGTTTAGGGATTATGGATTAGGGAATTAAGGCATAGGCCTTATAATTTATGTTTTAGGGTTCAGGTTTAAGGGTGTATATAAGGTCTAATTTCTCTATGCTATGTGAAAATAATTCTTAATACAAAGGATGTTAATTGGGAATAAATATATTGATAAATAGGAAAAGTTTATGGTTTACAATTTAGGGTATAATGTTTAGGGTTTATGGCTTATGGATTAATTTTTAATGTATATATGGTTTAGGGTATATAGGGTCAATCACAAAGATAATTAAGCATAATTTGAATCATTTGGACCCATTTGTGACTATATAATGTGTTTTTGGTTTATCATTATACCCCATATCATTGTGAATATTAAGTTAATTGGTCAAATGGGCTAATCAGTGATGTGATTTAGGCCAAATTAAACCCTATGAACCTAATTCTTAGTCTAAATGATGGTAATTTGGGCTAAAATGATTGGTTAAGGGTCTAAATAGTTTATATACATGGTTTAGATCTTATTAATTAAGAACTTTAGGGATTATGGATTAGGGTATATGTTTTAGGGTATATTAGGTATAATTTTGAAGGTGATTGAGGCAAATTTCAGTTCCTTAAATGTATATCTATGAGTAAAGAATATGATATTAGTCTTAATTAGCCCCAACATATTAAGTTAATTATGGTAATGAGTGATGTGATTTTTACCAAGTTCATCCTTGTCAACATAATTATTACTATATAAAGGATGTTAATCATGGCTAAATTTATTGGTTTAGGGTTTACGGATTAGGGATTATGTCTTGGGTTTTAAGGTAAATGGTATAGGGTTTAGGGTTTAAGTTAAATGGTATATGGTTCAGGGTTTAAGATATTAGATATAGGATCAAATCACTAAGGTAATTGAAGAAAATTTGAGCTACTTTTTCACCTATTTGTGACAATTACATTCATGTTTACATTTCTTATAAAATTAGGGTGAGTTAAGACAAACATGTTGCATAAATTATATAATCAACTGAGCCATAAATTTAGTTTAGGGGCTCAAGTTTGCACAAATCATGCCCCTAATTTCACAAATTTACTAATTAGATAAATTTATGATAGAATCAAACTTAATTTCTCCCCAAATCATTTATTACTCTTGAATGGGTTTAAATTGGCCTTAAACTCCTCACTGATTAAATGAATAAACTCTTTGGTTAACTAAATATGGCTAATTTAAGGTTTCAAACTTTGTTAATTTTTAACTATACCTTTTTTAGTCCATTACATGTCATAAACATACATGCCTGTACATATTCATGTAATTTTTATTTCATTTATCCAAGTGAAAAATAATTTATATGGTCACAAACTAGACCTGATTCTACACACATTCAAAAATAAAACTTGTTTTTATAGATAGGTAGGTGCATCCAATATGCAAATATATTTTTTGTAAATTTTTAGCATCTATTTACTTGAAAAATTCATTAAAAAAATATTCATTTAAAAAATATAAAAAATATAAGTAAAAAACTATAATATCTTATCTAAATTTCACCAAAGTGTTTCAAACAATATTAAATGTTGCTGAAAAATGGTGCACTGCTTGGCAATCTATCTACTCCATTTTATTTTAAAATAGGAGTTCTTATTAAAATTTGAGATGTTTGACCC
>JARHVA010001515.1:12500-17500 GCA_037957365.1 Torreya grandis
TTTAAACTTCGGCTCTACTGGTTTCCCATTCTAATCTGTAACCAATTTCAAATCAATTCTACAAATATGAATTTTCCTATGCTGAAATGCTAAAGGATTTTCAGAACAACAATCCTTGACTAATTTTGCAAGAACAGGATCTATTTCTGCCTGACAAAATTTTATCTTCTGATGAATCCATTGAGTAGAAGCTATCTTTTTCATTTTGGATTTCTGTGGTACCTTACATTCATATCTTGCCTTTTTGTACAAAGAATACTTTTTTGCTAAAAGTATTTCATGCTGTTGGATTGTAATAGGATAAAAGCAGGACAAATTATCAGATCCAAGAATGAGATCAAACATAGGCATTTCATGGTGTATCACTTTGAAATGAAACACTGTATTGCCTAATTGAATAGGAATATGAGCAAAAAATTCTGAAATGATAGTCTTTGTGTTGAATGTAATTCTGACAAAGTCAGGGATCCATTTGTCTTCTGGAACTGCATGATACCTTGCCAAAGAGGCATCAGCACCTATATCGAGCAGAGCATCCAAACTATATGGTTTAAATCCTGGGAATTTAATCTAAATTTCACAGACAGGATTAGTAGTGGAATGGAATGAAATTTGATTTATGTGATTACTACCATCCATCATATGAGTATTTTCAATATGTTCAGCTACTTGAACTAATTCTTCTTCAAACAATTTTTCTTCTTCATCTTCCTCAGCTTCTTCTCTCATCAAGGCTTCTAACTCAGTTTGAGCTCTTTTAAGAAATGCTTGAAGAGTAGAAATGCATTTGGTACGCCATTGTCTTCTCTCAGCATTTTGAGGATTAGCAAACAAATTTGTTTCGACTTCTTTGTCTTTTCCTTGAGCAAAATTATGTTTACTAAATTGCTGCTGAAGCATATTTTTCTGTTGCTGAAGATGTTCAAGCTGACTTATATACCTTTTTTCTGTATTCATAATTTGTTATTCTAGAAACTTTTTTTCAGAAAACATATATATAGGCAAACTGTCATACTTCTCTTTTAAATTCTGTAACTGTTGTGACAGACTTAGACTATATGAAAATTGACTAGACTGCATATTAATCTGAAAACCAATTTCTGAATCAAAATATGAAGATTCTGTCTCAGAACTACAATCTTCTTGTACCATATTTATCTCATAGTCATTTTCAGATTCATATTCTATATCTGATTCAAATTTAGCTTCATTATCAGTGATATATACATATTCATCTTCATTAAGCTGATGACTTTCTAAGAAATTTACTTTCTTAGATTTTTTTGATTTATGAGGACTTTTATTAGCATAATGATTTCCTTGACAGAGGAAACATTTAATAGGCTTTTTTTGATAGCCATATTTTCTTTTTCTAAAAAGCTTTTTCTTCTGAAATGGCATTCTAGCTTTTTCTTTAAACCAAGATGTCTTTGGCTTTGATCTTCTGTGGCCTTGGAGACTACAGGCACATTCATCCAACTGTTTCTTCTTTCTAGATTTTCTATACTGATATACATCTGTACAACCAAATCTATCATCTATAGAATTACAAAACTTAACACCAAGCTGTTTATGGAATCTCATAGTCTCTTTATGAGTTCGTCTTTCATCACACAGCTTTTGATTTACTCTGTTAATATACTGATTTATTCTACCAAAGGAAAATGTAGAATACTGATCACCCATGGCTGCTTTATACTTATCTGAGAAGTACTGGGGAAATGATTCAAAATATCTATCCTTGAATGCAGGATTAAACATTTCTCTAAGAGCATATAACAGATTCTCCATGTGACACATATATTCTTTTAATCTACTCATGTCACATAATTGGGCTCTTAGAAATTTAGATCTATTTGTTTCTTTTTCATCATCAATGACTCCAACAATCTCAGCATAGATAGCTTGACAAAGACAAGGAATAGGTTCTGCATGATTAATGATATTAGCTTTGTAGGTAGTATTACCAGCATCCCACCAGTCTTTGATATTGCCAATAAATCCATTTACTATTTGTTGTGCCACAGTCTTTGGATCTCTTTTTAAGCCAAATATTTGAACACTTGCCCATGCAAGCATTGCTTGACACATTTCTTTTCTTTTGGCAGTGGATTCACAATTGAATTTCCAAAAGAAAGGCTATAAACCAAGAGTTCTAATTTGGGCATCTAATGGTGGCTTTGATGATGATTCTCCATCTGAGAAATAACTATACTTTTCTGGGTCATTTATTTTTGCCATACCTATTCTGAATGCTTTATGAATATCTAGATTAGGTGACTGCATACTTATAGTCTTTATAATACCATGAGATGTTCCTTCCTCTTTTCCTAGTTTCTCAACTTGTTCCCAACTGATAATACTAGCAGTAGGTGGAGACCAACCTATTGACTGTATTTCCTGTGTCGAACTACTGGGCAAAGAACTTGGAAATAAAGCCAAGTGTTGCTGTTGAGAAGATACTTCTCTTTTCAGAGAATCAATACTACTAGAAACAGAGACTAAAGATGTTTCGATAGAGGAAAGCTCAGACCTTATTTCAACTTGACTATGTCCTATATCTGCATTACCAAGCACTACAGTATCTAGTTTCTTTTCTGCCTCTTCTTGTTTTTGCACTATTTTCTGTGCTTCTTTATCTATCTTGGTAGTCACAAGATTTTAGTATACAATAGCATTTGAATCAATGATTTTCAAAGCTTTTACTACTTCACCTTTCTGATATTGCTCTATACTTTTCAGCATCACATAAATCTGATCTAGACTATTTTGAATACTATTGACCTTAGAGTTCAGACATTTAGTAGCAACATTATTCCAGTTCATGAGTCCGACTTCTATAGGTTGTTTTAGACTTCTATCAGCATTTCTGACATAATACATTTGAGCACGAGTTTTACCATCAGGTGAATATTGATTGAAGTCAACAGGCTTTGGAAAACCTTTTTCAGTATATGACTCATCATCTTGAGGAGTCTTCCATACATGACCTTATTCATAACTAGATTTTGAAGATGATTCCATATGCACCTTTCTGTGGTAAGACAACAGTTGTTTATTCTTTGCTAAGATTTTATGCAACTCTATGTCCCTTTTGGCCATATGAATATTAGCATGGGTTTGCTTTTTCAAGATTTACTTACAGTCTGGGCAATAGAATGAATCTATTTGTGGATCATGTATCTTTTGGGCATGAAGACATTCCTTCGGAAATGATAGAGAGGAGGAATTGGATCTGCTGGGCATATGATCAAATCTTATAATAGCTTTATCTTTTATTTCTTTGACAGAAGTTGCTCTGGCTAAGGACTTTCGAGCTGGCTGGATGAAATCAATATCAACTAACCATTTCTTAGGAAACTGTATATCAGACCAATGAATGGCTTCACTTTGCAGCATTTGACTATGAGGAGATGCACAAGTCACCACGCTTTTGCTAGGTGCAGGTGTATGTTTGATAGCAGGACAGAGGGTATTGGTCAAACGATACATAACTTGATATTGGATGGCTAAAGGACAAGAATTAGCAAGCATGTGTAAACCAGAGGCTTGGAGAAAGAGTTTAAAGATCTTATTCAAATTAAGTTCTTGATGGATATCAACTGGATAATTAGGATAAATAGTGGTATAGACTGGACCGGCATGTAATCCAATTTGCATAACAGCTTGTAAGCAGGAAATAAAAGACATATGACGATTATCTAATAGGCAAGCTAGACAACTAACATTAAGACCTTTGCAAAATATAGGATGAATTCCTATGGAAATAGCACCTATATGCATAAACTAATATTTCTTTTGGGCTTTGAGTTCAACAATAGCCTTATCATATAGAATCTGTAAAAATATTTATCTTGGGCATTATTCTGAATTTGCAAAGTATTTTCTACAGTCTTAATAGTAGTATGGGCTAACAAATTGAAAGAGGGTAATTTATCATAAATCTCAGAAGGCTTTAGCTTAGGCAAAATCCATTTAGGACTTGGGTTTGATTCTTCAATATCCAAAGTTTCAGAATTCAGAGTATATTCTCCTAATTCAGCAAGAGTACATGTCTCAGAGGTACCTGGTAACATAGCTGCAAGCTGATCCAAAGCTTCCATAGTTCCGCTTATTGTCAGTACTTAATCGGATCCACGAACGCCTATCTGTCGGCTTGATGGGACCTCGCCACTTCCCTATCTTCAGCGTAGTACTGAACGTGATACTAGATCAAATAGATAGACTAACAAACCAAGCAAGAGAGACAAGAGACGGAATTTATAGCATAAAGAATATCAAACTTAGGAGAATGTAAACACATAACATATCATATGATTCTGACTCTGGCTCTGATACCATATACATACATACATACATACATACATACATACATACATACATACATATATATATATATATATATATATATATATATATATATATATCACTATGTATATATTTCTAGTTTGAATATCAATAAAAAAGTGTATATATATATATATATATATGAATGATACCATTATATATAATTTAGTATATATATGTATGTATGAATATATATACATACATACATACATATATATACATACATATATATACACATACATATATATATATATATATATACACATACATATATATACATACCTATATATATATACATACATATATATACATATATATATACATATATATACATACATATATGTATACATATATACATACATATATGTATATATATTTATATACATATAAATATATGTATATATGTATATATGTATATATATATATATGTATATCATCAAAGCCACCATTAGATGCCCAAATTAGAACTCTTGGTTTACAGCCTTTCTTTTGGAAATTCAATTGTGAATCCACTGCCAAAAGAAAAGAAATGTGTCAAGCAATGCTTGCATGGGCAAGTGTTCAAATATTTGGCTTAAAAAGAGATTTAAACACTATGGCACAACAAATAGTAAATGGATTTATTGGCAATATCAAAGACTGGTGGGATGCTG
>JARHVA010001515.1:22500-35000 GCA_037957365.1 Torreya grandis
GCAGAGGGCAGTAGAGGACCCATGGGAGGTCCACCACCAGTGGCACCTATCGTGCCACCACACCGACAATGCTGAGATGAGGTAGGAGGGTTTTTAAGCCCTATTGAGTTAAATTTTGATTTTTATTTGTGTTTTGCAAGTTTTGTTATTTTTAGGTAGAAATTGAGGGGGGAGGGTAGCTAGGAAGGTGGGTAGAGGGTCTAGGATAGGTTAGGAGTGATTAAGAGGGTTTTGCGGGGTGTAGGGGGGAGAAATGGGGAAGCCCTAATTTTTAGGGCTCACCCCATTCGGTCCTAGGGCCGAACTAGTCGCCGACGTCAGCGGGGATGCCAACGTCGGCCGACGAGTGACCAGCATCGGTCACTAACCTGCCGACATCAGTCAATAAGTGACCGGTGTTGGTGAGGTGAGTGTCGTCACCGGCATGCTAACCGATGTCAGTTGGCTATTGGGTCAAAAGAGGAATGAAAAATGTTTAAGTCGAGGGGTTGAAGTTACATCAAGGGCGTCTCGGGTGTTGGGTCAGGCATATATAGTGAAATAGGGAAAATTGTTAACATGAGATTGACTTGGGTGGATGCAGGCGTGACTGAATTTGATGTTGTAGGATCACCTCCCGACATTATTGACGCAGATGCACAGAGGAGTGACAGTCGATGAGTGGGCGCAGATGAGCGCAGTTGGACTTGGCGGGCTGCGACGCTACTATAGAGTGGTGCGGGATGCGAGTTTGATGGTGGCGCTGATCGAGCTGTGGGATCATTCCACCAACACCTTTCACCTGCCCACGGGAGAGATGATGGTCACAGTCGAGGATATGTACCGGATTTTGTGGCTGCCAGTACACGGAGCAGACCTTTATGCGTGCTCGAGAGAGGTGCATGATATTCATATGGTTATGCTTTTTGGAGAGCACGTTGCTGAGATGAGCTACCACTCAGCGAGTTTTGCGTATGAGCCTTTGTACGTTGCAGATGAGGATGGACATCAGCTAGCGGTGTTGATGATGATAGGCATTACAGTGTAAGCATTGTTAGATGCAGATGGCGGCAGGTTTTCAGTCGCTATGACTGAAGTTTTGTTAGATATGATAGAGCAGTAGACAATGTTTGCTTGGGCACCTGTGTTTTTGGCCCAAGTGTATAGAGAGCTATGGGGTATAAGTCATCGGTGGCGATACAGCTTGTGCGTGGGCCACCTGCTACAGTGTTGGGCCTATGAGCATATAGTGGTCACACGACCTCTCAGCCTCCCAGTGGCGATTCAAGCTGGTTTCAGAGTCGGATTCAGGTGGTGGCGTGAGGTGATGGTGCAGACGCGGGTAGACAGAGTGCTCAGAGACATTGATCACTATAGAGGGGTACTGGAGGCCCTTATTCCTGCAGACATCATCTGGAGACCATACTTGGTTTATCCAGCATTCAGAAACCAGGGCGAGTAGTTGGTTGGTGTGCAGAGCTTGAGATGGGTTAGGGCCAGGCGAGCCAGTGAGCTCGAGAGAGTGCCAGTAGAGAGAGTGCGGCGCTAGTATAGGCTGCTACAAGACGTACCTCCCGCATTCCCACTGTACAGATGGGATGACATTGAGGCACCACTCCCACTCCCAGAGGAGACAAAGGGCTTAGATTTCGAGGAGTTACCAACATGACCTGGGGTGGTTGACCCAGGTTGTATAGAGGCCTACATAGTGTGGTGGGCAGAGGAATACACAGGTTTACAGGTAGGGCCGCAGCCAGATTCACAGACCATTGCCAGGGAGCGGGATATAGCCCGCAAAGGGAGGGACACTATGCGGTAGGAGAGGGATGCAGCACATGCCCAGGTCACAGTTTTGCAGGGACAACTGGCAGGGGTTATAGGGTAGTTGACAGAGATGATGAGTCGAGTGACAGTGTTGATGGATCAGGTCACACTGCTACAGGGACAGCTTGTCGTAGCCCAGGCATAGGCAGTGGTAGGACAGGTTTTGAGAGGTCAGGGTTCGATGTAGGAACCCCCACAGTAGCTGGCATTTTCACAGGGGCCAAGACAGTCGGCATCAGTGCAGCTAGGTGAGCCATAGCCACAGGGGTCATTACAGGGTATGACAGTAAGACAGATGGGTCCACCGCATATCGTATCTCTAGTTAGATATAGTGATGCGCTGGACGAGATCGCGTACTATGAGAGGGCCATCAGGGGGTTCCCTTAGATACAGTGATACTCTAAGATGCAGGTAGAGTAGAGCCGATAGAGATCTATGTCACGAGCGATGGCTTTTGGGTCTCACAAACGGCACCGATCAGAGGGGGGAGATGATATAGCATCTTCCCGGCCACCGCCACCACCACCATAGCCACAGCCTTGAGGGCAGACCTTGAAATTTATTTTTGATGTATATACCGGCCTACGAGCCATTGATGCGAGATGTATGAGAGAGAGACAGAGGCACAGATTTGTGTGATTGTATAAACTATTGATATATATATGATGGGATATTGAGCATTGACATGAGTTATGGATGTGTTTATGAAAAATGTTGTGGATGTGCTATGTTATTTTGATTTGATACATATTTTGATTTGATGGTTAGGATTATGATGATAATATTGTTGTGTTGATATGATGATGAATGTATGATTAGAATTTAATGATTAATGATATGGATGAAAATGATTAATGTTAATGATTATGAAAATATGTGCTTGTTTGTGATGTGATTGACAAGTGACAAAAGAATGTGGTGAAAGAAATGTGATGAAGGAATGAGATGAAGGAATGGGATGAAGGAATGGCCGAGCTAACCCCAGAAGACCCCATGTCAACTGAGTGCTGCCTACATAGCCCCTGTAGTTAGGGGCCTCAGGCCTATGTAGTTCTCCCCAAAGGGAGGAAGAGGGTCAAAGTGGATGATTGATTTTGGTTGAGGTCAAGGTCAAGGTTATGGTTATAGTCATGGTCATGGTTATGGTTATGGTCATGGTCATGGTCGTGGTAGAAAAGGGTTTGGTTGAATGTGACTAAAGAGTAAAAGATAAGTGAAAGGCATATTTGCTCTTTCATTGACAAGGACCAAAAGGACAGCATAGATAGGGGTTATTAGAACCAAGAACCCCATTAATGCGTTGCGTCATTGACCATAAGTTGTGTTAGAGCGGTAATCAAATCACTTTTACATTAAAGTGAGCTCGAAGTCCCTTGATCAGGTGTTAGGATAAGAGAAAATAGGGTAACCCATTTTAAGAGCAGAGATAACTTTGCCCCTTTGTATAAGAGACCCTGAGACGAGTATAAGTCAAGTCCATGACCCTTTTTTTTTTTTTTTTGAAGGCTGATCAATGTGGGAAGCCTATATAGTGATGTCATTGTGTTTGGTGGTCAGTTTGTGAAGCTGATCGATGCGAGAAGATTCTAAGATAGTGTTGTTATTGCCAGATTTAGTCATAGCCATCCTTTGAGGGAGTGGTCTAGATTTTTGTTTTGTGAGGGAGCTTTGAATAGCTGTCCTTCAAGGGAGCAGTCTATTAGCTACAGCAATGATAGTACAACTGTCCTTCAAGGGAGCAGTCTGCCTTTTTAATTTTGAGCTTGAGATAGTGACCTTAGATATTTTGACATCTTGACTTATTGTTGATAGAGATTTGAGTCATGGACAAGACTTATAAAAGTTTAAGAGCTCCCTTTAAATTAGGACAAAGCATCCATACATCATAAAAGGGTTGTAAAGGATTTTGTTAAGGGAAAAAGGGTTGAAAGAAAATGGGATTAAGAGGATGGGGGATTGCTCAAGGGACGAGCTCAAGTTAAATGTTAAGTAAACGAGTACTCGACTAGCAATAGAATGGTCATAGATGCAACGCATTAAGGGGTTCAGGTTCTGGTCGGCCTTCAAGAGAAGACAGATAAGTCCCTGATCCGTACTTGTGCGTGATGATGTAAGGTCTGAGCCAATTAAGAGCAAATTTGCCTCATTTACTCCATTCCATATTGGTCACATGTTGGTTCTCTT
Source organism: Torreya grandis (assembly GCA_037957365.1). Classification (NCBI taxonomy): domain Eukaryota; kingdom Viridiplantae; phylum Streptophyta; class Pinopsida; order Cupressales; family Taxaceae; genus Torreya; species Torreya grandis. The sequence continues at coordinate 26,489 of JARHVA010001515.1, forward strand.
TGAGGACAAGGTCTCCAATATTAAAATCTCATTCTCTCAGATTTTTGTTATAGGCTCATCTGATTCGATTTTGATAGACATGGAGATGATTAAGGGCAGCAAGACGACGCTCATCAAGTAACTCTAATTGAGCTAAACGATCTTGACGAAAGTCATCATCAAAAAGGATGTCATGGAGTGAAATGTGAAGAGATGGAATCTGTACTTCGAGAGGTAAGACAGCCTCTGATCTGTACACTAGCGAAAAAGGAGTAGCACCCGTGGAGGTTCGAATACTAGTGCGGTAGGCCCACAAAGTGAAGGGTACTTGGACGTGCCAATCCCTTCCAGTGTCGTTGACCACCTTCATGAGAATTTTAGTTAGAATTTTGTTGGAAGCCTCAGCCTGCCCAATTGCTTATGGGTAGTAAAGCGAAGAGAAACTGAGCTTGATGCCAAATGAGTCGCATAGCTTTTGGACAGTTTTGTTTTCAAAGGACTTGCCGTTGTCGGTGATGATCTTATGAGGGACACCGAAGCGATAGATGATGTGGTTATTGATGAAGTCGATGATCTTGTCGGCTTTTGTGGAGACAAGAGGAATAGCTTCCACCCACTTGGTGAAATACTCGGTGGCAGTGATGATGGATTGATGATGAAGAGACGAATGAGGGTTAATCTCACCGATGAGGTCTAAGCCTCATTGTGAAAAAAGCCAAAAATTTTGAGCAACTTGTAAGGCGTGGCTAGGTAGATGAAGCAAGTTAGCATGCTGCTGACACTTGATGCATCGCCGAACATAATCGCTATAGTCTTGGTGAAGAGTAGGCCAATAATAGCCCAGACGAAGGATGCGCTTGGCAACCGAATTTCTACTGAAGTGTCTGCCACAAATCCCGTCGTGGGCTTGCTTAATGGCATGAGAAGCTTCAGTGGAGGTGAGACAGCGAAGAAGGAGGCCGTCGAAACCTCGCTTATAAAGAAGACCACCTAACATGGTATAGCGAGTGATGCGTTTGATGAAAGCTCGATGTGCATTGCTAGAGAGGTTGGGAGGAACGAGAAAAAGAGATAAGTAGTCCACAAGTTGGTTATACCAGTCATCTCGTAGGCTAGAGTCTATAGTGTTGATATGATTAATGTTAGGAGAGAGATAGGAAGGCAATGACAGACGATGCACCGTAACAAAAAGTCTAGATGTAGATGAAGAAGACGGGATATGCGAGGCAAGAGACGCCATGGTGTCGACAAACTTGTTCATGGATCGAGGAACAGTCTACAAGAGGTAATGGTCAAAGGATGCAAGAAGAATGCTAGTATAGTTTTTGTACCTTTTCAAGATTTCATTTTTGCAGAGGTATGAACCGTTAACCTGATTGACAATGAGCTGCGAGTCGTCGAAGATGTTAATGGTCTTGATATTGAGAGATAGGGCGGTCTGAAGTCCCAAAATTAAGGCCTCGTATTTGGCCATATTATTGATACAATCAAAGTTGAGTTTAAAAGATAGAGGCATGGGCTCCCCTTCGAGAGGGATGAGAATAACCCCGACACCTCCACCGAGTTAACATTTAGAGCCATCGAAGAACATGGTCATCTAATAGACGATATCATCGGTGGAAAGCGTGGCAATGGACTCGTCAGGAAACTCGCAGTGAGAAGGTTGATTGTCAGGAAGAGGAGCATCGGCTAGTTGATCAGCGATTATTTACCCCTTTATAGATTTTTGTTGGACAAATTCGAGGTCAAACTCAGCAAGCAACATAAGCCACCGAGCCATACGTTGATTCTGATAAGGCTTGGAGTGCATATACTTGAGAGGGTCGGTGTGGATGATGACAAAAGTTTTATGGTTAAAAAGGTAATGGCGGAGCTTAGTAGCAGCAAAGACTAACGCCAAACAAAGTTTCTCAATATGGGTGTATTGAGTTTCATAGTCGATTAATGTCTGGCTGATGTAGTAAACCGCTTTCTCGTGGTGATGCTCGTCTTGATGCACGATCATGGCACCTAACGAATGATTAATGGCTGAGATATAAAGGTAAAAGGGTTTATCATCTTGAGGTGGAATGAGGACGGGTGGGGAGATTAGATAACGTTTAAGGGCTTCAAAAGCCTCTTGACAATCCTTATCCCATGTAAAAGAGATGTCCTTTTTAAGAAGATGATGAAAAGTTTGGCAGCGATCAGAAAGCTGTGAGATGAAACGTCGAATGGACTGGAGTTTCCCTTGCAAACTGCAAAGCTACTTGAGATTGGTTGGGGGCGGCATTTCGAGGATAGTGCGGATCTTGGCGGGATCTATCTTGATGCCATGAAAAGAAACAATGAAGCCTAGAAGCTTGCCAAAGAGGACCCCAAAAACACATTTCTTGGGTTAAGGCGAACATTATATTGAAGAAGACAAGAGAAGATGATTTTGAGAATGGTCAGATGGTCACAACAAAATTTGGACTTGCCTAGAAGGTCATCCACATAGTCCTCCATGATTTTGTGGAGGAGATCATGAAAAATGTAGGTCATAGCACGCTGATAAGTGGCACCTGCGTTCTTTAAGCCGAAAGGCATGACCCGATAGCAGAAAGTCCCCCATGGGGTAATGAAAGTGGTCTTGTGCTAATCTTCTGGTGCAACCAGGATTTGATTATATCTTGAAAACCCGTCCATGAGAGATAACATCTCATGACCGGCCATAAGATCAACAAGCTGGTCAATGTTTAGAAGAGGAAAGTCATCCTTGGGACAAGCCAGGTTAAGGTCACGATAGTTCCTACAGATTTGGATTCCCCCAGTCGCCTTGGTAATAGGAATGATGTTGGATACCCACTATGGATAATCAATGGGTTGGATGAAAGAGACAGAGAGAAGATGCTGAAGCTCCTCTTTGACAAGAAGTGCAACACGAGGATGCATTTTGCGAAGCTTTTGCCTAACAGGATTAGCCTCTAGATTTGTGATGATGTTATGAGTAGCGATGGTGGGATCAATGCCAGGCATGTCACTGTAAGTCCAAGCAAAGGCCTTGCTATGGTTGGAGAGGAACTAGGTATAGTCAAGCTGCTCTTGAGTGTCTAAATATTGGCCAATCTTTAAGACATGAGGAACACCGGAAGATTGAAGGTTAATGTTAATGGTCGATTCATTTAACATAACCTGTGTTTTAGAGGGGAGGGAGCGCTGGATAAAAGAATCGTCGGCACCCATATAGGTAAGAATAGCATCGTCATCTACGTAGTGAATAGTGTTAATGGTTTGGATTCATCGTCTATCATGCTAGGATAAATGAGAGGAAGATATTTGGGAACCCCATTGAGTTGATAGGTTAGGGGTTCCAAACGGATGGTGTTTATGCAAAAAAAACTAGGAAGGATGGAAACCATCGACTTCGTAGGTGAGGATGGAAGAATAGGTGAGTCTAGAAGAAATTGGTCGATGGCTAGTTCAGGGAAAAGGTTTGTGGAAGCCTCAGTGGGTTCTTGGAAACCCATTCCATACCGTTTCTTTGCATTATCGTCATTGGGTGTTTCGACAGGCTGATGGGAGCCTTGTTCGTAACGTCCAAAGCCAAAACCCTTCCATCCACACCTATAAAGGTAGGTATGTGCAAAGGTGGGATTGCTAAGAAAGGAGAAATCAGATGTGAATATTTGAGGCGACGATGAAGGATTTGATTGAATAGGAGCTTGATCCAGCCCCCCATAGACGAGATTGGTGTGAAGGCTGGGAGGACCATAAGGAATGACCATTTCGATACGACAGTCATAGCTTGGGTTTTGATGAAGTTGTCCATACTCTTGAGGAGTCTGGAACATGTCTAGAGTAAGGAGATGATATTCTCCTAGTGAAAGTCTTTGGAAGATGTCGTCCATGGGGTCCTTGGTTGTTAATTGAGAAGATGATGTGGTGGCAACCGCTGTTTGCACACTAGTTGACGCTTCTGTAGATGGAGGCGATGTTTGGGTTGATGTCTTGAGTGGGATAAGAATGTCGTTTGGGCTATAGGTCATGTTACAAGTCTTAAAAGGGGATGGGTCGGCAGGAATAACATGGACTTGTTTGTCGTGTTCAAATTTGACACAACGGCGAAGTGTTGAAGGGACGCAAGTCATAGCACGGATCCAGGGTCACCCTAAGAGCATGTTGTATTGAAATTCTCCCTCAATGATGTAGAAGAGCTCTGGGATTGTGCATGGACCAACACGGATGTGAAGGACAACAGTGCCAATAGTGTTAGCAGTAATGTCGTTGAAGGATCTAAGGATTGCATCGGTTTTCGAAATGCAATTCTCGAAAAGAGCCAATTGATCAAAGGCATGGGTTGAAATGATATTAATGCTAGCACCCCCGTCAATCATAACTCGCTTAATGCGGGTTCGATCAACGTAGGCGATGATGAAAAGAGCAGTGTCCTGATCTTCCAAGGTAGAAGTAGGAATCTCAGAGTCACTGAAAGTGATGGAGGCGACAGGGGAGAAGGAATGGACTAGGGCAGCGAGTGGTTGAGGGTCTTTAGGTTGGACTTCTGCTGCCTGTAAGGCTTTGATAAGGGCTTGTCGGTGCTGGGGGGAGCTTTGGATAAGGTCGTATAGGGTCATCTTCACAGGCATTTGGTGAAGTTGTTTAATCATTGTGTCTTTAATTGCCTCAAAAGAAGTGGGTTGAGATGGACCTAAGATGGAAATTTTGGCTTTGGGTGGTTGAGGTGGCTGGACAAAAGGATAGGTCCAAGGGATAGAAGCTTTTTCCTTCGCTTTATCCTTTTGTGACCTAGTAGCGATATGGATGGCATTGATTTCAAAGATAGTAGGTGAAGAAGGGGTTATGACCTGTTGGTGAGATGTTGATGTGTTTGAAGAGGTTGGATGGGAAGGTGTCGAAGGTTGGTCAAGAGTGTCCTTAAGGAGAAGAGTGTATTTCTCTATATAATGGCGAATGACTGCCTTGAGGGAAAAGCAAGCTTCGGTATCGTGTCCTGGCATGCGATGGTATAAACAAATCTTTGTATCATCGAACCAAGATAGTTTTGACCCGAGGGGTTAGAATGGCTTGATAGAAGGAAGGGTAATGCTAGAAGTCTGCAAAAGTTGGCGTAATATCAAAGCATATGAACCTACTAAGGGGTCCGTGCTTGTTGATGCATGACGCGTTGGTGACTTTTGCTTGGGAGATGTTGAATAAGGTTTCCGTACCACCTTTTGGTTTGATGGTGCGGTGACAAGTGAAGACGGCACTTTCTTTGTGAGAGGTGCCAAATTTTTGAGAGGGGGTTGACTTGTGATTGGCAAAGGAAGTAATGGAGGTAATTTGGTTTGGTTAAGGGTCAGAGTAGGAAAGATGCCAATTAGGGTAGAAGGATGGGGACCTAAGATGGAGGGTAAAGTTGACGGTGGAGGGGTTCGCTTTTGTGGTCTGGCAGTCTTCTTTGACTTGGTTGGAAGACTACTTTTGGTCGGGGTTTGGTCCAAGTCCACCTTCACTTGCGGGTGAGTGAGGGTACAGAGAGGGTGAACGCCAAGTGACTTGATCGGTTTAGATTGGGTAGATGCAGGTTTAGAAGGGGGGTTTGGTATTTGTTTGGGGTCTGGGGTGATTCTGCCTTGGGAGGATTGGCAGCATGAGATGAGAGGGCACGAGAATGTTGAAGAACTCTAAGATGTTCCCACAATCCCCGATGTTCCACTTTCCTTAAAGGGAGAAGTTATAATTTCTCCACTAGTCGGGAAAATGGTTGGGAGGACGTTGGATGAGGTTGGGATTCTTGAGAAGATGTGCTAGGTGTGGCAATAATGTCGGACCCAAGGTGTATGGGAGTTATAACTAGATTGTCATTGGTCGAGGAAGATGGAGAGTCAGGTTCTTCTCTTGGTGGAGAAGGAACTGGAGAGTGTGACTCCTCAAGCGGGTAAAGGGCAGGAATTATGGTGCCCTCCACTTGTGGGCTAGGAGTAGGTAAGGTCAGGTCCTCCATAGGCGGAAGAAAAGAGGATGGTGAGACCGGTGGTGCCAGTAAGGTTGAGGCATCCTCCAGGATGAGAGAGGTTGATGGAGAACTGACCGGGGAAAGAGGTTCGTCCATACGTGATGGACTGGTAGATGGGTTAACCTCTTGAGGTTGGTTGGGGATGAAAGGTGAGACCGTATTGACCGTGTCGAATATCATGTTCATGCGTGTTGTCAATTAAGGTCTGGACATTATTATTTTGGGTTGGTGGATGATTGGGGAATGGTTGTTTGAATATGTCGATGCCCTGGTTTGGAGGTGCATTAGGATTATCTAGAATGAGCTCTCCCTTTTCAAGCATGTCCTGGACTATGTTTTTAAAGGTTTTATAGTTTCCCGTGTCATGACCTTTGACACGATGGAAATTGCAAAAGTCATTTTCCCTATACCACGCAGGGATGGCGCGTGAGGGATCGAATTATGGCAGTGGTCGAATATGGGGGAGGTTGATAATCCCCTGTTTAACAAGTTTTTCCAGTATAGATGCGTAAGATTCTCCAAGAGGAGTGTATTGTCTTTGAACGTATCTCTGCTGGAATTGACGGGTGGTGCTCTGAGATGTGGAGGGTTTGGGTTGATTGGATGAAGAGGATGAAGGTCTAATGGCCACAACGTTAGCTGAAGCTTTAGACTTAGGATTTGACGGTGAAGGTTTAGAAGAAGAAGAGTCATTAATCTTAGAGTTGGGGTTCTTGCTCCGCAACTTGACTTTGTTCTCCTCGATGGCATGTAATTCAAGTTTACGGGCCATCGTGAAGGCTTCGTCAAAGGTACGAAAGGTCTGAACCCTTAAAGTGGAAGAAATGTGTTTGGCGCAAGCTCGAGAGAATAGTTCAATAAGTTCAGTTTGAGGTAAGGAAAAGGAGAGGTGATTGATGAGACCTCTCCAGCGAGCAACGAAATCAGCTACTGATTCATCCTCGAATTGGCAGATAGTGTAAAATTCTGTGATCGAAACCTTTTTGGTGATGTTAATGGAGAAGTGGTCAAGAAAGAGCTGGGCCAGTTGTGTAAAGGTGAAGAGGGAATGGCTGGCAATGGAGCTGTACCAATTGAGCGCAGTGCCAGAAAGGGACATAGGAAATGTGCGCAAGAGTAATGCGTCATCATGGGCAATAAGGTAACAGGCATGTCTAAATCCCTGTAAATGTTGCTGTGGGTCTTCCTTGCTTTGAAAGCGAGAAAATTTGGGAAGCTCCCACTGGTTGGATTATGGTCTAATTGGAATGGAAGGATGAATAGGCTCATTGCAAATTTGCTCATATGAGAGAGCATTGCGTGAGCCAGAAACAGAAGTCTCTAAGCTAGACATTTTATCCATCAGCATTTTGATGATATCTGCTGATGGATTGGTGAGTGGAGCGCCCCCTAGATTATAAGGCGCTTGAAAGATATTAGGAGGGGCGTATGACGTGGATGGTTGCATAGACGCAACATATGGATAGCTGGTTATTGGAGCGAAAGTTGGGGCCAAGGGCACTTGTGTTATGGGGTTGGTAGGCATAAGTTGGATAGGGGCCATCAAGGATGGTTGAGGAGTGGCTACGCTTGTTGACGGATAAACGGTTACTCTTGTGTTGATAGGTGTAAGAGTAGGGGGAATAGAGACTAGTAGGTTTTGGAAAGGTGTGGGGTTTGGTTGAGTGATTGGAGGTTGAGGGAGTATCAGAACCCCCATGGAGGTAGGTTTAGATGAAGAGTCTATGTTTTGAAGGTAAGACACGGTTGGGTTATTGGTGGAGATGTTGTCTAGTGGCTGAATTGTAGGGGCTGTTGATGTGATTCTTGTGTCAACTAAGGAAGTCGGCATCCCATAGATTGGGTTGCCTAGGGAGTCTCGCATTTGGCTATTCATGAGATAGTGTTGTAAGGCTTTGACGTTAAGGTCCAAGAATCGTGTGAAATCTTGGTCCCCTTCTGGGACGATAGGAGTTTGAGGCGGGGTTGGGCGAGTAGGAGTTCTTTCAGTCTCCGAGTTGAACTCCATTATAGGACTGGTTATAGATGGTGAAGGTGGAAGTGGTTGTTGGCTAGCATGGTCAAGAAGGGCCTTGGTTTGACTGCATTTCAAAACCATTCAAGGCGAGAAAGGATCAGGTTTCAGAAAACTGTGTTCTGTTAGTCTCAAAAAACCAGAATGGATGTTTAAACAGGTAGAAAGTTGGATTTTAAGCTTGTTGTTTTTGGAAAAAAGAAAATAAACAGAGACTGACATCAGTAGAAAAATTGATGTTGGTGAAGAAGGATGCCGATGTCGGTCAGATGACCGATGCCGGTACAGAAAAGATGCCGACGTCGGTTACAGGACCGATGTCGGTTACTGTGTTTTCCAGAAACTCAAAAAAAAGGTTTTTGGAAATGAAGAAGATGTCCTTACCAGCTCAAAAAAGATAGATAAAAATAGAAAATATGATGATGACAGACAGAGCCTAGCGTTAAATCCCTAGAAACAATTTTATTAAGATCGTGTGGCTTATGCCTTAATGTGATGTATGAGGAAGTTCGCTGTAAGAAGGGTCCTAGAATAAGTAA
>JARHVA010001515.1:45000-127500 GCA_037957365.1 Torreya grandis
TTGATAATTGATATATACATAGTCATTATTTTGTGTACAACATCTATCCTCATATTATATTCTATGATTGGCCATTAAGAGATGTAGTTTCATAAAATGATTACATTATCTAATCATTTTAATTCAACTATAAATAGTTTTTGCCATACAAATTTGCATACTGGACATTCATAACTTCACCTCATAATGACACATGAACTTAGCTAGAAAAGATAGAGTAGATTTTAGAAATCATGTATAAATAGAACAATTTTATTCCAGTGTATATAGTCACCATAGAAATCTAACTCAAAAATTAAAAAGAATGGTTTTATGAGTATAAAATATCCCACTCTTACTTCCTTTATTTAATGAAATTAAGGATACTACTTTACAAGGTGGGGAAACTGATCCACGATAATCTCCCAAAAATAATACTAGTGATACCAACAAACCTAGTCTCATAGAATGTCAATATTGTGGTTCATATTTAATGGTGTATAGCACCCAATAAAAACATTTAGAGGTTATTGATTCCTCCAAGATCATAAATATATCTCTAATATATGTCATACCCATTTCTATAGTGTTAGTGAAAATAATTTAGATTGGACATGGCATCACCAGTGTTAGTGAAAATAATTTAGATTGGACATGGCATCACCCATGCATACACCAAAACTTATGTGGCATCCATAAGTGGCTTTAACAAGGTGGTATACATGTACATACTGTATCACAAAGCGAAAATCCCAACATGTCTTACCACAAGTGTTGCTTTGTTTTGGATCCATCTTGATAGATCTAAAGAACATAATTTTTAAAGGCATAACTAGTGAAAAATTAAGGGGAAATGCCCCATTTCATAGATAAATTATCAATATTAAAAATTCAAGAATTAGTTTTGATGTCAATAAATAAAATAATAAAAAAGAGAAGAGTTGTGCATAATTTTAGTCATTTTATTTTTTTGTAATGTGTATATATCTATATATTTAATTAAAAATTAGAGTAAAAGAAATAAAACCATACATATTTCTCAAGGCTATTCTATGTTCAAAACACATATATTAATATGAAATTGTGTTCCCCTTCACCTCCCCCATCTCTCTCTCTCTCTCTCTCTCTCTCTCTCTCTCTCTATATATATATATATATATATATATATATATATATATATATATATATATATATATCTCTCTCTCTCTATCTCTATCTATATCTCTATATATATATATATATATATATATATATATATATATATGTGTGTGTGTGTGTGTGTGTGTGTATGTCAATTACTCTATATTCTATGAGAAACTACAAAGATGCACTAACCTAAACCTTCTGCTCTTGGACATTGATATGATCCATTGATCCCATAGATCTAGTCCACCATCTAGAGTCTACCCTCAAGAATGGTCATAGACTCTACTATATCTACCCTATCTATATCTTGAGCCCTATCTATGTATGGAGCATAACGAATTAAATAGAATATATATATATATAAAATAAAGGGTCAAGGGAATGGATATAAATTATCTCATAGGTTCAATCAATTGAGTGATGTAGGCCATGTAAAATCATATACATGTTATTATAAGACTCTACAACTATCTATATGATGTGTAGCACATTTAATCTAAGGACAATAACCATCCCCATGTTTAGGGTTGTACTTTGGAAGTATATTAGGAAGAAATTTATTATCAGTAGACTTTGTCTCCTCTAGAATATGTGTATAAAGTTACTGCCAACGATATCGACAGTGTGTACTTTTATCTATGTTATTTCCATGAAAATAACAAGTATATCAAGGAGTAGAAGGCTATGAAGGTATAAAATTTGTTGTAGAGGTAAATACTAAGGCATGTTTTTGTGATAATAACTTTTATTGTCCATGACAATCCTTGGCCCAATGACCAAAAACTTTATGAAAATCACAATATGGATTATTTTCCCATCATGTAGGTTGGGGATCAAGGTTAGGCAAAGGTGATATGCCATCACCACTAGTAAAAATATTTAGAATAGGATCGATAGTAGGATAAAGAGCTATGATAGAAAATCTCAATCCGGGTCAACATAATATGGCCAACATCTCAGGAGGAAGCAAGCTTGAAGGATAACAAAATCTAGTGAGTCAATATGGTTCGGTCATGCCATGATCAAGAAGCATACTCTATAGAAGTTCAATAGTACTAGATGAGAACTAGTGTGTGTCTGTGTTCCATATTAGATCTATGAACATCAAGTGCAGAAGAGATAATGTCAAGTGTAGTAGGAGAATAAATTCTACTATGTAAATGTAAATAATGTTGTAAATAATAATGATATATAAGGACTTATGTGTCTTTGTCCTGAGCAAAACCAATTAAAAATAGATCATCTAGTGAATAACCATCATCATAATTAGGAGTATTATGAACAATAGTATAATCACTGATGATTTTATCAATAGAAGAAATAATAGGAATGGATTTTTAGTCTTTGATATGGTAGCAAAAATCTAATAAATTTGTTTTTCATGAGACCGAGGTCATAAACAAGGGGTAATTGAGAAATAATGTGTGATGGGAGATAAAAAAAATTAGTTTTAAATTAATTTCATTGGGTTTGTAATCATGATAATCTAATAGGTTTGGAAATATATTATACATAAGTTTGGGGTATCCATTATAACCTTAACTAGATAATTAAATTATTGAGATTCATGAAAAAGAAAGCTAGGTAAAGGTTCAAGGGTGGGTATTTTTAAATCACTATATTCCTATAATTGTTCAAAATTATAAGTCATCAAGTCTTCTTGAATCTTATATATAACACCATTTTTATGGAATTGACACATCGGCATGATGATGAGGCTATAGCTCTAGTGTAGTGTGCCCAAGGTCGACTGAGTAAAATTTTATATAATAATGGAAAAATGAAGATCATGAATTTAATAAAAAATATTGATAGGAGGAATTGTGATATGAAACTAAAATACCTTAGAGGATGAATTTTCTTTTGATCATAGCCTTGACATGTGATTTGAGAAGATTTAGAGTTACATTCAAAATACCCAAGGGTATGTACATGAAGTTGGTGGATAATACAATGGATATTTACCCTAATTCATACACATTATTCCCATAACACATAAGTTTTATGGACACAACACCTACACACTATTTAAATTATGGCTCAAAAAATTTGAGCCATAATGTATACATGCTATGTGGTCACAACATGTACATGTTAAGAGCATAGAATGCATTATGAGCACTAAGTCTGGTACAAATAATGCATATGCATTATTGGCAATATTAATAGTGATAAAAACACATACATGTTATGTATTCATATTTCATGCATGTTATTGAAAACACACAAAAAAAAGGCCCATCTACAGGAAAACACATTTTATTTTCATTTTTTCATTTGCTCGACACTTCTCTTAGGCAAACTATATTCGTGTTTTGCTTGGAGGAGAATAAAAATGTACTTGATCACTTGATACCTTGAAAAATTATAAATTCCACTATAGATGGGAGGTAAGTAATAAAAAAATGAAATTTATTAACATTAGATATAATTGTTTTTTATTTACACTATTTAGTTGTTAAATATTATTTTTTAATAGCTCATTCTAGTGTAACAACCAACATGATAGCCAAACTTCTAACTCTCTTCCTAACCCTCCTAATCCTCCACTTAATCCTCCTAAACATCTACCTAACCTGCCTAACCCTCCTAATGTTACATAAGATCCCCAAGTAGTTAGGAGGATCTGTTTACACACGTAGTGGAAAAAATATAAAATTTGAACAAATAATTAGGAGAATGACGGACCTCACATTAACCAAAACCCACTAAACCTATTTGTACCATACCTAGATTCAGTATTATGTCAATTTGACTTGATAATAAGTCAAATTTAGAGATGGGCATCATATAGGGATAGATGTAGGACTTAATATGTTGGAAAATTATCAACATGAGATGTTAAGGAAAAACATATATAAAAAAGAAATAATTTGTTCCTTATTCACTGACCCAAGAATTAATGTGCCTTTTCTAATAACCACTAAATGTTTCTCAATCCACCAATGCCAACACAATTTGATTAGAAATAATTTTTGGGACTGATGGTGGATGGTTTTTTATTACCCACCATGTAACAACCATGATGTCCCATTGTATTTTTTGAGAAAACTCTACTATTAGTTTTTCCTCAATGATATTCCCAATTATTTTTACTATGGTGAGTTTCATGGGAAAGGGAAAGGTTTTATGTAGGATCGATCTGGTACACATCATATGCCTAATAAGCCTACAAAGATCCCTAAACAAAAACCACTTCAACCCAAGATCCCCTTTGTGGTGAAGGAGGTTATGGATATCAACACTTTACATGAGCTTACTTCACTTACTAATACACTCATTTCGTATACAAGTAGGTTTTATGAGACTAATGCTATAGATAATCCACCCAGTGTGCATACCTAACCTCATTGTTGTAGATCTTATAGTTTTATATGCACTATACCTTAAGATAATGATGGTGGTGCTTCTAAGTCCTTGTATGATATACTCATGAGAGATGAGTTTTTGGCATGTACATTTGGTGTACACACATCGGTCACTACACACATGCAAGCATATTTTATATAAAGGTTACGTAGATGAAATTTTGAGGTATTGTATTTTATTTTTCAACTAAATCAAAACACCCAAAAATTTCAATCCACCAATTGAGATCTAGAGCTACTAGGATAAAAATGCAAACACAAATAAATGTTCATAGAAGCGCTATGGTCCTAAAGCTAATTTCTCCAAACCAATATTAAATAATTAAAAAGACTAAAAGATCAAGGATGAAGATTTCTCACAAGTATACTTAGATTTGTAGCATTATGATAGATTGATCCATTGACTTAGATGGATTCATAGATTGATTGATCTTGTAAGTACTAATTGACATGAAGATTTAATGCATTCAATAGTTAGTTTCAATGGAGGATTAGATATGTTTAAATAGAAGATAGATGGGGGATTAAAAAGGAATTAAAATTTTCCTTTAAATCCTCTAGAATAGAGGCTTCTAGAAAAGAAGGGCCAAGTTAGAGAGAATTCTAGAATTGGAGAATTCTAGAATCTATTTAGGGCCTAAGTAAGATTAGTCGGTGGTTAGATAGGTGATTATATAGATTATTAGGGACTAGGGATGTAAGAGGGCCTAGGAATAGGCTAGGGTAGGTGGGTATATGGGTCATGGGAATTTAAAATTTCTAAATAATGAATAACTGGGATTAGGATAATATTAAGACATAATTAAAGGAATTAATAGATTTTTGGTGTATATATAAGGTTAGTGTGATAAATAATAATGAAAGGGATTTTAAATAAATGACTAGAAGGGGTGATAATATGATGGAATTAGAGGGGATAAATGAGATAAGTGGAACTAGTGTCAACTAATAGTAATATTAGTGAAGATAAAGGAAGTGAGAAAATTTAGGTGTATACAAATGTCATGTTAAATTTTATTTTATTTGTATTTAAAACCTAATATTTAATTTACACATAAATTAAATCTTATATATATATATATATATATATATATATATATATATATATATATATATATATATATATATATATATATATATATATATATATATATATATAATTTTTAGGTTGCAGGAAGAGACAGTGCCTACATCTTCATTTGTAGATCCAGCTTGTACGCTATTCACTACTATATATATATATATATATATATAATTTTTAGATTGCAGGAAGAGACAGTGCCTACATCTTCATTTGTAGATCCAGCTTGTACGCTATTCACTACTTTAGCCATCGATGTTATTAGGACAACATTTACATATATGGAGGTAAAATTTTGAGTTAATATTATACTCCATGTACATGTTTTTTTTTATATAGATATACGCCTTGAAGAAAAAACATACATGTTAATTTACTAAAATTTGAATGGCAATGATGTTAATACAAATTATATGTGTGTCATGTGTTAATGTGTGTCTGTGTGTGTGTGTGTGTGTGTGTGTGTGTGTTATGTGTGTGTGTGTGTGTGTGTGTGTGTGTGTGTGTGTGTGTGTGTGTGTGTGTGTGTGCATGTTCCTTCAATGTCTAATGATGTGTTTCTCATATTTTTTCAATATATACTTTTCCTAATATTTATTATAATCATATTGTTGGTATTCCTTCACCTTTTAAAACTAATTTTAATGCTTCAAATTTTACTTAATTATCATATCTTCTTCATAGTGTTTCTTAAACTTAATCAATATTTCCATTGTTACCTATAGTACCACTAATTTTCTTCCAAATCCTCAACTTTATTCCCATGCATGAATAATTCACACTATGAAATAGCTTACATCATCTATAAAACTAAGTGAAGTTATATGTTTAGTTGATTATGATAGTAAACACTACTCCATCTGTATGAGCAGAGATAGACATAGTATTTTTTTTTTGTAATGTCATCTACATAAGAACTCACTAAGATACATGTTAACTTGTAATTTTAAATTTTAAAAATATATATTTTTAATAATTTTAATACATACTTGGGAAAATATAAATTATGTGAATGTATTGTGTATGCAATGTTTTCATATGACATCTAATAATACTATCAATTAGATGATTAGTAGGTCATCTTTTTGTGTTTCTTCCCCATTTAGCACACCTATTTGTTCACCTTGACCTGTCACTGACCTTGTTGAGAATCAATCATAGATTGGACATTACCAAAATCATTAAGTGCATGTTTAAATCATTTTTTTATTCTAGTTTAATATTAATTTCAAAACTTGCTTACATGTATATTATGTAAATTTTATAATAATAATTATACTGGAATAGGTTCACCTATGGGTGAGCTATGAGAATAAAAGGACCCAAAGTTAGACCTTGGAGGAATCAAATTCATCTGAGGGATCTCCATCTATGATCAAGGCATTTGAGGGAGAGTCTTCTTCAAGGAAACCAAAAACAAGGAGACTATTTGATGTGTATGATGTCTAAGATTATGTACTTGTTGTATGCTTATATGGTAGTATACATGTCTTTGGCATTGTATGCATATAATACGTTCACTTGACATTATTTTATGTTGTTATATGATGTAATTTTTTGTATGCCTATATGGAAATGTATGCATTATTGACATTGTATACCTATATGACATTAATCTAAAATTCTATTATGTTCTTATTTTGTATGTCTTTATGGATTTTATGGATACATATTTTTTTTAATATTTTGTGGTAATAATGTTTTCCCATACAATTTAGATCACATTATTATTACAAAACAAAATTTGGTTGCTGAATGTCCATATTTGGATATGATCGTCTTTAATATTTCCTTTGTGTAATTTATTAATACTAAATTACAATATTTCAATATGTGTTTTAATTAAAAATACATAGAAGAAAAGAGTATATTTTTTTCATAGATAGAGTCATGTATTACTATGAAGTACCTCTCATGATTTGGATAAACCATTTATCACTACTCTAGTGTGGATACCCTTTCTACATTGGTTTAATATCCTTTAGGACTTGATATTCATGTTTTGTAAATTCATTGAATTTATAGACATACCAAGTTTATATTATAAGTACTTGCTTGAAATAAATAATTAAATTATCAACTATTTCATACCTTCTTTAGATGCCCTTATACATTTTACTTGTGCATATTTGTTTAAGTTTTTATGGTCTACCTTCTCCTTTTGGATGTTCTCTCCTTAGAGATGATTTTCATTCTTATTTGGAGACTCTTTTTGGGCCTTTCGAAGTAATGTAAGCTTATAATTCTCATGTCTCCTAAGGCCTTGGAATATTTTGGTGGTTATAGCTCTTTTGTAATTATTCCTCTCCAATACACTTAACTTGGCCATTTCATGTTTCTCTATCACTTGAGACAACTATTTCTTCACCGTTTGATAAATCTCCATGCTCATCTTCACTTGGTTGCATTTTAAGTTCAAAATCCCAATCCTTTGTGTTAGATTTGAACATGTCATTTTGATTCAAAATCACCTCAATTATTTCATTTTATGGTTTATTATCATGCAATGCATTTGGCTTATTTTAGTTACCTCTAGTAGAAGCTACTAATTTCATGTCAAGTTCCTTATCTGAAGATTAAAATAATGGGTTCAAACAGCCTCAGGAATTATCATACCATAAAAAATATATGATTTAGGTTATTATCATTGAGTTTTGAAAGAAAATAATAATACATAGGATTATATTTCATCACATGATTAAAAAAAAATAAATAAAAATTTAAATATATTAAAACCATACCTCGACATAGGCAAATACCTACATAGACCTAAGATATAAAAATCATATGTATATATAGATAAAGTTGCACTTTGTATAGAGATGGATAATATTGAAATAATTAATGGTTAAGTGGTGTTATTTGTGTACCATTGATACATTAAATTACATTTGTTAAATAATAATATATTTTAATATTTATCATGAGTTTTCTTCATGTAAATAAATAATAAAATATATTAAATGACCTTTGGAGAGGTTGGACCCATTAATGTGGTGGTTGAAAAAGGTTTCACTATAATCGTCAAATTACCTTTTATATAAAATAAAGATTTTATATTTTAAGATGAAATGAAACAAAAAGAGAGTTGAGATAAATGAGGAAATGAGGAGAACACATTTCTAAGTTATGTGAAGATTAATTGAGAAGGAGTGAGAGGAAGAAATAATGTATTGGGTACTTGTTAGTTTTTCATAATATGAATAATATTTTTGGGTTTTTTAACCTCTTCGAGGTTTTTCCACATATATCTTGTGTTGGTTTCATGTATGCCTATGTTATTCATCTCATATCTAGATCCACTGCTCATATGCATTTTTTTCTTAATTTATCATGGTATCAAAGCAGAGGGATGTGGTGATTAAACAACAAGGTCATAGATTGGGTTTTATGGATTTTTTCAAACCAAATTTCATCCATTTTCAAGCCATGATGTGTTTTTTTCAAAGTTTTTGAAATTTCTTCTTTAGTAAGAGTGTGATCTATATACTACAAGTATTCACATTATACATCTAAGCAAATAGAAATAATTTCAAGCTTAAATCAGTCTTGGGCACTATTTTTTCTCAATTGAAGGCCTAAATATAATAAAAATCATTAATAATTTCATTTTTAAATGTTTTTACAGCTTGAAATTCATTTCTAAACACTAGATTTCTATTTTTTGCCTTGATAACACTCCTATAGAAGTTTTTGAAGCCACTAGTTGAAGTTTTGGAAGCTCAAGTTAGAATGAGGTGCCATGCTTTAACATGAGAAAGCTAAAAATGAGTAAAAAAATGTTTTAGGTTTTAAATCTCTATTTTGGTCACTCCAATAGCTTAGTTTTACCATATCCAAGGATTTTTTACCTTTACTTCCCCTGATTTGGACCCTTTTAATTGATTTTGATTCTTCTCTATTCTCCCAAGAGTGTTTGTATGGCTTTGTACATCCCCTAGGAGAGAGCATTCATAAATTTTTTCCTCATATCCTCTACTCACTAACTTTGACCTTTGAAGGATTTATTATAAGTTTTTAAGACTCCCAACTCCTTCTAGACTCTATAAAACCCTATCTAAGCTTTTTCTATTTTTATTCAACCTTCATTGGCACACTTTTATAGCTTGGTACAACCCTCATAACAAAAAAAATAGATTTTGTATTTCTCATCCTTTTTCACATCTATAAAATGTATTTGATCAGTTTTGAGGCCTTCTAAAGCTATTAGAAAGGTCATTCAGAGAAGTAGAGAAGAGTTTCAATTTTTTACATCCATAATGTGCCATAATAGTATTTTAAGATCATTTTTCAATCAATAAAACCCAGATCTGAGTCTTTTGGATGCTTTGAAGGGATGTTTCAAGGTGGTTTCAAGCTTTAAATCTTCAAAAATGATTACCAAAAGCTCATCCCATGATTCCATCTCCTCCACCTGCATCATCCATCTACTTTATGCATGTTATTACATATTTTTAATTGCTAGTAATAGTTTTGAGATAAAGTATTTATTAAATATTTGATTTAATAATTAGCCAATTTTCTATGCAAACACACTATGGGCCCCTAGGTATTGTCTTGTCTTTTTCAAAAAGTTGAAAATATTTAATTATTTTATTTATATAGTCAATAAATACTTATTTCACATGCATTTAATATTTTGATTCAAAAATAAGAATGAAATAAATATGCTTTAAAATCTGTATTTTGCATGTCTAATTTTATATTGGTCAAAGGGGTGTTGGCTAGTTTAATTTTGGAGGACACTTGTAAAAATAAGGTCTTGAATTCTAATCCCCATCTAAATATATATTTTGGTTAGATATAATTTATTTTGTTTAAAATAAATGGTTTAAATGATCTTTTGTTAGCCGTTCAATCTCTCACTATGTATCTTGGAACACTTTTGACACTTTTCACACCCTTGACTTATCATATTCTTTGTCGAAGATGGTCATGTGACCAGTCAATATTTAAGGTTTTTTCACCTTCTAGACATATTGGGATGGTCTTTTGTTTGTTTTGAATCTTCCTAATATAAATTTTAGTGTATAAGTTGTCTTTGTGACACTTGCAACTTTCACCCTTGTTATGGTTAGTTGTGTTTTTGAATTATTTCACAATCAATTATGAGAACTTGAAACATTGGTACAATGCCAAAGGGATTGCATGACTTTCATGTATCCAAGGTCTACCCAAGAGAAAATTGTAAGATAAATATAGGTCTAACACATGGTAGACTATATCATGGATTAAAGGCCCAACAATAACTGGCAAGCTTATGGTGCATTGTGATTCCCATTCTTCATTATCATAGGCCATGATAATAATTATTTCCAATTATAAATCAGTTGTTGTATATCCCAAATACTTGATGAGCTTCAAAGACACAATATTCAAGCCTAATCCATTGGCTATGAGGACACATTTCACTTTGTGTTGCATGATTACAACTTCAATGTACTTGAGGTTGTTATGGAGAGGGCTAAGGGATGACATATCACTTTCGTCAAAGATCAAATATTGAACTAGGGCTAGATATCCAACCGAAGCTTTGAATTTGTCTATGGTTATGTCGTTGGGAACTTGGGATTGGTCTAAGAGTTCTATTAGGATGTTCTTTTCAATATTAGACATACGCAATAAATTTAAGATTGAAATTTATCTAGGTGCCTTCTAGAGTTATTCCCCAATGTCATACATATTTTACTTAACAGTGGTATATGGCTTGTTCCTATCCAACATAGTGGATTGGATCAGTTCATTATGAGGAGTTCGTGGGCCTAGGATGGTAATCTTAAACCATCAAGTTGTGATTACACAATTAGGATTGGATACATGACCGTTGTAACTTAAAGATTGTGGAGATGGGCCAGATAGGATAAGTCTTGATTGTTAGTACACTTTCTTAGGGTCATAGGGAAATGATGAGTTATCAGTATAAGGCTTAGAAATAGTAATCTCTAGTTTTTGTTACACTTGGTTGCAGTCTTAGGTTAAGAAAGGACATTAGAATTATTTAAGAATGGTTCTATTTTGTTATCACTTGGTCTATAATTAATGGTGATGGTTGAAATGTGACCTCCCACAATATGCCATACAACTTTATCATAATCATGTGCAACTGTGTGTTAAGTCTGTTGGTTATTGGAATCAGTTTGGCCTTAATTCCTTCCATTAGGTTGATGTTATTGTTTTTGTGATGGCCATTATTGTTTTTTTGGTGGCCTTTGTTATTTTTTTGGTGGCCTTTATTATTATTATTATTATTATTATTATTATTATTATTATTATTATTATTATTATTATTATTATTATTATTATTATTATTATTATTAATGTTTCAAAAAAGTATTTTGATAGATACCCAAGTTCTAATTAGGTGTAGATGCTTTATTATCCAAAGTAATCTCCTTGTTTTCTAGCATATTCTCTATGAGGTGTTTTAATTTCACACAATAACGTATATTATGCCCATGAAAATTATGGTATTCATAGAACTTAACTCTCTATACCAATCTGGGTATGGAATAGTCTTAGAATAGTGTTTCAAAATTGGCCAACTAACCATATTAGTTATGGTTTGATTAAAAAACACTGGTTCGATAGGTTCATAGAGATCATTGAAGACTCGATGAGTGGGCTTTCTTCTTGGAGGAGGGGTTTACAAAGGTGGTGGTTATTGTATTTACATAGTTAGTCTAGGTTGCTATGAAGGTTGTGCTTGTTGAATAGGTTGTTGATGAGGAGTAAGTTGCATTTGTAGCTTAATTTGAGAAGATGATGTTTTCACCATTTGGACATGATGCAACTCAATCACTCCATATCTAATAACAGTCTTATTTTGGTTGTATTACTTGGATTTATCATAGTTGTGATCCTAAGTTGCTATCAACTCTTGTGCTTGGACTTGGTTAGGGTTCTGACTTGAGCATGTGCCTTGGTTTTGGTTTGAAGAGGTTAGCTTTATAATCCTTTGTTAATAACGGATTTTCAATCTGTAAACCTTTTTCAATGATTTCTTAGAAAGTCTGCACACATTGAAGCTCCATATTATAGGATATCTCATTGTACAAATTTTTAGTAAACACTGTGGCCAATTATTTCTTTGGTACACTGTAGATGAAGTGACTAGAAAGTGTTCACCATCTTTGTAGATAAATTACAAATCTCTCACCAACTTTCTGCTTAACCTAATTCAAATCTACCAACGAAATCTCATGTTCAATATTATAAGAGAAATGTTGCACAAATTTGTCTGAGAGTTCATCAAAATCAAATACAAAATTATTTGTCAAATTGAGGAACCACTCCAAAGCCTATCCTATTAGACTTTGAAAAAAAAAAGGAGTAAGTAAATGTCACTATAAGCCAATAGTTGGCAAGCAAAAAATAACTATATTCAATGGGCCTTAGGGTCTCCTTCAAACTTGTATTTATCAATTTTTGGTCGTTCATAACCTGAAAGAAATGATATTTGAAGATACTCAATGTTGAATGGGTATGAACACACGTCATCTAAATTAAATTATTTGTCCTCTTTCTTACTTAAATGGTGTCAATCGTATCCTTCATAATTTGCAGTTCTTGGACCAAGAAACCAGATGAAACATTTGGCTAAGGTGGTGAATAGGTGTTCAATGGTGGATTACCTTGACCAGGGTATAATAGAGGTATGGTTTATTTCAAAATGTTGGTTTTATGAGTAAATTAACCAAGAATATGCATTCATAGATTGGGAATCTATTGTTGAAATTGCATGCATTATTGGGCTATATTCTGGTTTGGATTCGGCATATAGACTTAATTTTGAGGGAATTATGTTTGGGATGCAAGAATATGGTTCTAGGTAAAGTAATGTGTCTGTCGAGGTTGATTATAGATGTTTTTGTCGACTAGTCAAACTTGGTTGAAAAAGGGAAACTTGTTGTGGACCAAGGCCCTATCTTTGGATCTATGTTACGTGTTGAATAAAAGGAAATTGCTACCTAATTGGTACATGTTGGATAGCAGGACCTCTTTATCACACAAACACCTATTGTGAACTAGATGCTTACATGGTGTTCGACATTTATATTTGATTAATAGACAGATTTTTTATTAGAAAATGTTTGTGATTGTAAAGGTATATTGGTTTGCAACTGTTGAGGTATGGTTGCCATTCCCTATCAAGGTGGAACATTTTTTTCCCTATTGAGGTTGTATAGTGTTTTGTTTAGATTGTGCCTAGTTTTTTGGAATGTTGGTTACCACCTATTAAAGTGGGGTATCATTCATCACTTATTTTTTAGGCACAACACTAGGTGACGCTTAATTACCTAATCACTATGGTTGCATGCTTGATGAAGTAATTAGTTGAAGATTGGAAGTAACTTGTTTTGGTTAGGATGTAGGACTTCTTGCCCCATGCCATTGTGAACAATTTATGGTTTTAGATAATGGCACTTATTTTTGTGAACTATTTTTTGGTGTGGTTAAACCACTTTGGCCTAGATTGGAAGACACTTATGTGTTATCCATTGTGTATGGTACATTGTTCTGTGTAGATGTCATAGTCACCTCTTTAATAGATGGGACATTATATATGTTACAGACTAAAAAGATTTTTGTAAATGGGTCTATACCCAGATTATATTGACCTATCAACTCAATTAATAATCCTATTAAAGGAGATAGCTCTTTGAGTAGAGCATTCAACATGACCATCACATTAAAATTGTGCACTAGATTCAAATGGTTTTTATATGCTTATTGTATTTATATAAAGTGTTTTCCATGAGTCCCTTTCCTTTTACAAGCATATTTGGGTCTTGATATGACATCAATATGCGTACTTGAGGATGGCTAATAGAGGCATGTTCAATGGTTTAGTTATAAGGTGTGTTTAAAGGCACTCTAACTAGACTAGGTAAATTTTCATGGGGTAAATCTACTAAAAACTTGGCCCCTACCTCCGCAACTTTGATTAAAACCTCATCATTATTTTCAAGCAAGTGATGATCAAACAAATAAAGTTCATATATCGATGGCATATTGACCTAATATGATGTTTTTTAACTTCATCTATAACTAATGGTATAGTAACAAGATATT
The DNA here is from genome assembly GCA_037957365.1 of Torreya grandis. Classification (NCBI taxonomy): domain Eukaryota; kingdom Viridiplantae; phylum Streptophyta; class Pinopsida; order Cupressales; family Taxaceae; genus Torreya; species Torreya grandis. The sequence goes on from JARHVA010001515.1 coordinate 59,647, forward strand.
ATGTGGAATTTTCTATTGGTCTTGCTCTGAATGTGGAGGTGTGTTAACCAAATAATGGGATAAGGGATCTTGACTTTATTCCACAGAGTGAGAAGTGTAAGGAGGATAAGGATTTGTCTCATAAACCACATCATCATCATAGGGGTCTTGAACAAAGTTATCGTTCATGACCACGTTATCATAACTTGGATTATACATAGTTCCACTATGAGTGTAACGAGACATATCCAAATATATGACTAATTTTTTGTGAAGAAGGTCTGGATTTATAAAAAATCTTAAAAATAAGGTCTAAAGGGAAAATGTCCCAAAACTGGTCTAAAAATTAGTACAGCTAGTAACTTAGTTTAAAAACTTGGTCTAATAATGGACCTACTTCTCCAAAATGGTCTAAAACAACCTTAAGGTCTAACGTCAAATGTCTCACACAAATGATCAAATGAATGGATAAAACTAAATGCCAAACTTGGTAAATAGGTATTTCAAACAATTATAATCTAGGCCTAGAAATGAAAAATGTTGTTAGGTCTTTGGGAACAAGGCACACATCTAGGCTCAAAATAACCAAGCCTAAGACAAAAGGTAAAATGCTAGTAATTTTGGAAACACAACAAAAAATTTAGATTTTGAAACACACAAGGTCTAAGAGGAAAGATAATTGATCTAAATTTTTTGAAACACTTCGACTCAAACTAGGCATTTAGATTCAAACATAAATTTGACCTTTGTAAAAAGACATTAGATTTTAGGTAGATGGAAGATAGACCACCTCCCAAATCTAGGTAGGAAAATAGTCTTTAAATTGAGCAAGGAACTAGTCTCAGTTGCACAACCCAAAAGTTAGAGATAAATGTATAAGCCAAAATTATGTGAGGCATAGGCATAAACCAATCAATGTTTCAATATGAAGCTATCAAGACTAATTTAGAAACTGACTTAGAAGGCTTGGTGCTTAAATGGACAACAAATTAGACTTTAAAACCGATGGCATAACGATATTAGGCATACACCAAAAAGGCACATTTAGTTTTGAAAATGCGATCGGATACAAGGAAATAAATTTTGAAATAATACGAGACAATGTAACGATGCTATATTTGTCTAAAGGTATGACAAATGGTTTATTTCAAAAACTATAAGGCACAAGACTTGGAATAAAATGGGCACCATAATGATGCCTCTTTCAAACAAGTGACACACGTACAAAATTTTGACAAAATGACTAAGGCAAAGTGTGGTGTCAAATGGATGACATAACAACTCTTTAAGAAAAAGATTGATGTGCAAACATGACTTGTTTTTGATATGGTATCACATACAAATGAATTTGACTCAAGACAATGTAAGTAAAAAGAAAAGAAAACAAAATCACCTAAGTGTATCATCTTAATCCTAAAAACTGACAAGGTAGCCTAATAGTATCAAATTCTATCTTATATACTTATTCTTGAAAGCAAATTCTGTTGTTAACAAAAAAAAGAAAATGCACATGAAAAGTGAGCATTTTTAGGTCCCCTCTTCTCTTAAGAGTTCATACAGTGACATGAAACTTATGGCTACTCACCCTACATTGACAATATATATGTGAAAAGTAATGGTTGTTTAAAAACTATCAATTTTCGTACATTTTAAATGGTCCCATATGTGTTATTAACACTAGGGTACAACATGTCATTTGAATTTGTGTTAACCGAATTATTGTGAAAATGGTATTTTCCTATTTACATCCACTACATCCGTTAATTACTCAATGTAGTATGACGTCTGAGTTAAACCTACATTCCAAGATAGTCTCTTACTAACGGAGCCTATTTAACCACTGCGAATAAGCATATCTCAGTAAGTCAACCTAAATTTATATACCCCTACCAGTGGAGTGGGGTTAAAGTGATGCTGAGAGATGAATTTCTAGGTCAACACTTACCTAGAGAATTCATGGGGAGGCAATGAAATCCCACCCAAAAACCAAGATGCATGAAATAAAAATTGAGTAGAAAGACTTTAGCATCATTTTGGGATCACCTAAATCACTCCAATTTTAGGGATTGTCTCTGTGACTTTCCTTCCATGATTTGGAAAAAGCAATAAATTTAATTAATTGAAGCATTTTCATCATCCAAATTTTCTAAAGGGGATGGGGAGAGAGCATACTTATTACACTCAGCTTACGAAACAAACACACAAAATAATCACAAAAATAAAAACTCTTATGAGCATTTAACTAGAGTGTGAGTTCATTTTTAAAGCATGAAATGAAATATGATATGAAGTTTAGCCTCTTGACATTGTTTGAGAACTTTTAAAAATGAAAATAAGTCAAGTAAATGAGTTTTAAACCCCGTAAATGTGAGTTTAAGTCTTAAAGTGTTTTAAAATGTCTTTCCTTAGTCTTTGGGTCTTGTAAAAGATGTTAGGGGGTCCTTTTGCTTAGAATCTAAAATCAAGTGGATAAATGACTTATGAAATTTAGACTTTCGAATTTATTATATTTTTTACATAGTGCAATACATATATACACAGAATAATACCATAGCTTTCCCTACAAAATAACTAGTTATTACAAAATCACAGCTTCCTAAAAAATAAAGGATTAGTGCAAAACCACAACTATGTAATTCAAAATCATAAATATATAGTGCAAAATCACAACTCCCTTTAAAACAAAGGGTTATTGCAAAACTGTGACTTTATAGTGCAATATCGCATATTATGAAAGAAAAATTATGACTGCCAAAACAATATCATGACTGTCAAACTGATATCAAAAATTTTAGGATAAAATCATAACTATAAAGACATAAATATAACCTATTAATTCAAGATCATGACTTGTAACTTATCAAGACAATATCATAACTTATCAAGGCAAAAATGCAAATACAATATCGTGAATTTACAATGGAATATCGCTACTCCATAGTGCAATATCGTGATTATAGAGAGCAAAATCATAACTACACAAAGCAAAAATGTGATTTTTTGTATAACATTCATGAGTATCCCCTTTCCACGTTTTAGTTAAAAAATTAAGATTTTGACATGAAAAATGTTAGAAAGAGGTCCTAAAATGCCATGGGAAGAACTTTGTGTGGTACAGGTCCCATCAAGCATGCCATTATGTGAACAAAGAATTCATAGAGGTGAGATTATTATAGTGTTAGTTAATAAGATCAAATCAAAACAAATACACTAAATGCTAACACCTCTAGTCTAGACACTAGGGAGAGTATTGGTAACAAGAATACAATGAAAACACAACTAGAAGACAAAAGAAACCATCTTTTACCTTCTTTTTAGCTCCAAAATGGCTTGTTGAAGTGGCTTGCTCAGCGATATGCTCAATAAATATTTATCAATAAATCTCCAATTGCTCCACCTCTCCTTGGCACCTTGGTTTGGATGGTTGGCTTAACTTGGGTTATGAATTTAGCATGATAACAATACTATAAAGGCTTCTTGCATCTATTTGAGCATAATAACTTTACACCAAAAGATATTTTTGGAGGTATTTTGGCATAATAACATTACATTTAAAAAGCTTAAATATCAATAAGTAAAGCCTTGTATTTATAGCATCCAAACTTAACTCTTATCCAAGTTGAGTTAGGTTAGGATTTAAGCATGGAATGAGTTCAAACTAACTCTGTGTGAGTTAAAGTTAACTTTAGTTAATTTAAGGAGGGTACATGTAATTATGATTTTCAATTAATAGGCATGGCTGACAAATTAAATATGGATAAAGACAATGCATAAAGACAATGATGAAGAAGCTTGATATTTTGAATTTTTGAATTTCTATTTTTAGATATTCATTAATTTCAAATGGATAATTTAGCTAAGCATTTAATCTAGTTTAATTAGTTGATTCATTTTTATTAGTATTTAAGCTCTTTTAAGAATTGTTCAAGTGTTCCGCTTAATAAGTCCATAAACCAAACTGCCAGTTGTTCAGTCGCAAGGTGACTGAAGATGAATCCATGAGGAGGGTATCGTTACGTATCATATAATACCCCAAATAGGGATGTTACAACATGATTCTAATAATTAATGAATGGTTTGCAGATGAAATTAGAATGTTCAACGATTCTTAGGTTTAATATGCAATGTTTGGTAAAAGTCACTCTGAAGTTTGATTGGAAACCAGTGGTGGCCAGAATGGGGTGTCTACAATGAAATATTAGGATAGGTAGAAGAAAACCAATCCTATTAAATATTTCTAGAGTCTTAAGCTTGTTAGAATCATCATTCGAAGAATTTTCTTCAGATTTGAAAAGCTTATCCCCTACCTAGATGTTAGAGGACTGGCAGAAGAAACCCAATCTGATTATATATTGATTGAGTTTTAAGCTTGCTATGATTTCCTTGGTAATCAAATCTTGAACAAATCAATGTTGTTGGCTGTAAAATGACATACAACTAGTTCGTTTCTCGACTCAGAATCATTTGTTCGAGTTTAACTTTGAAGACCCATAAAGCCTAATTTATTTCTCTGTTAGTGTTGAGGATTGAGGCGATGGTGATGGAATTTATCAAGTGGAGCTTTAATGATCAAGATTAGCTTGGGATCCCAATCTTTGACCTGCAATCCATTCACTCCTCTAGTCAATTAGCTACGGCATTGCCCTTATTCTCAAAACTCTGACCATGTATCGATCCCCATGCACATTAGTGGATGTTCAAAACAACTATTGGCTCGGTGACTGAGGTCATCACTTACAGTCACGGTCTAGACAACCAAAACAAAAAATCAGTCAACATTTTTTTTCCAATTGTGGGCAGTCACGGCCTACGCAACCAAAACAAAAATTAGTCAAAATCAGTGATGGATCTAGCCCCAATATTCGGTTGTCAATAAATGGAAACATAAAGGTTGAGTTTATTTTTTAAATTCAACATTCAATAAGTTTTTTAAAATAAAAATTCAAAAGGGAGAGTATTTATGTATAGTGGTGATAGGGAGCCTTTACTTTATTAATGTGGGTGTTATTATCAAAGGACTTTCTTTATTAAAGCAGAAAAAACATTCTAAAGTTAGAGAGGCCATTCTGAAGTGGTGAACAAACTTGATTAAGGAGTGGCTTTTATAAATGCATGTGTGGGCATTTTCATTATAGAGCTCATGCTAGACTTAATTGTAAAGGAGGAGATATATAAATAAATTTTTTAAAAAAAGGGTAAAGGAGAAGGTCCTTTTTTTATTAATAAGGGAGGTGAATGTTGTTAATGGCAGGGATTATTAGTGGTCAATTTTATTAAAGTAGAATATTCGAAAATGGCAATAATTATTAGTGGGGCTTAAAAAATTAATAAGCCATTTATAATTAGTGGTATAATTTATTTGAGTGAGACAAAATTGTAAAAGGGACGAGTGTTACCGTAATGGTAAAAGTATTGTTTTTTACATTTATCTCGACTATCGAAGATAGAGGGCAAGATCTAGTCTAATAGGAAGTCAAATCCCCTCACAACCAAAATAAATTATTTTTTGTTCTCACCTTCATTTTTGGAGGTTGTTACTTGTTGTACCCTCTTGGCCCACGTATTCTTCTCATGAATGCATTTTAGATGTTAGCTGACGTCCATTCTAGGAGGCAGTTTTAATGCCAAATTGAGTGTTTTTTGGCACCCTAGACCCCTGCACCCAATGCCTTATCACTTGTACACTTTTGGATGCATTTTTTTATCAATCCTTACATCCCATATTGTTAGTGTATATTTATTTTGACACTTTATAGTTGGCAGATGGGATCACCTTTGCACATATCTTTCACCAATCATATTCATTTGGGATGGATTTTAGGTCATGTGTGATGGTAACATTAGCATTATTTTGAGTATTTTACTATATTAGTTCCTCCAAGTTTCAGCTTCATTATCCACACACAACTCCCTATTTGAGGAGTAACTCTCTTCTTCTTGAGAAATATTTGATTGGTATCATCAACACTTTTTTAGATAATTGGCACTCTCCCACAGCATAAATTATAGCTATTATGGTGAATCCTAGTGTCAACTTATATTCTTCTATAGTTCAATAGTCTCTTTCAACATGATATGGAGTTATGTAGTATTAACTTGCTAGTGTTCGAGTATTAGATTCAATCCACTCATACATAATTTTTACATCACTCCACTCAATCAACAATATGTGGGGGTATGGTGCAAACCCTGCTTCTTCGATTGTCATGTTCTTTTCTAACCCTTGGCACACCACATTTTTTGGTAGTATATCAAATAATTCATGCTTCTTCGATTGTCATGTTCCTTACTAAACCCTTGGTGCATCACATTTTCTAGCAGTAGATTCAATTCAGTTAGTGAACCTTTTTTGCACTATTGACACCTATGACAATCTCTTTTTGTAAGAGTTGTTCTAGTGAATTACATTGGCAGATATATTTTTGTGATCAATCAATGGATCCAGACCACTCATGCATATTTGAGTTCCATTGAGACTTTTGAGTCCACTGAGTGCATCTAGTGCACCTACTTTAGCATTATGTTGAGTGTTTGAGTCGTGCTTCTCAAGATGCCTTTCAACATAATTTATGTCTCAACTTTAGTTATGGTTTCTTTATCAATTTTTTTAATTGAGTGAATCACGTATAGAGTACTAGTTCCTTTTTGACTTGGTGGTTAGATCGACTTGACATCCATTTATTTTATCAAGATGGATTGGTTACCATAGGGACACTTAGTATTTCACTGTGTATTTGTACATGGGTACCTCACTAGGGTTAGTAACCAGGACCCATTTTATTTTATATTCACTCCTTAACCTTCGCTTAAGGGAGGGTATTAAAATAATTATGTAGCTTAATTATCTTAGTTAAGTTTTCTCAGGGTGTGCACATGCCAAGTGCTTAGTGGGAAACATTGGATTTTCAATGAGGGATGGTGGCCTCACCACTTAGTCCTTATTGGGAGACAATGGTCTCACCACTCACCTAGTGGGAGGGCCACCTGCTTGTCCTCCACTCATCTGTTACTCTTTTTTATATTATGAGCGCCTTTGAATTGCATTTATAAAAAAGGAAGGAAGGAAGCTAACCAAAGCAAGCTATAAGCAAGCAAGTTAATAAGTGAGAGAGAGGTGAGAAACATGAAAACATAAAATCTTTGCATTCTAATCTATTTATGAGTAATAGGTAGCTTTATATTATGTATAATAAACTAATAATTATGATATGCTTGTATAATTTTAATTAGAATATTATTCACTTTAATATAATTTAATTCACATATAATTAATTTTGATTTATAAACACCTTTTAATAAATTGAATTTAATCACATAATTTTAACAATAAAATATATTAGACTCAACAATTATTCTAATCCATTTAATTTTTTATTAAAAAATCCAAAACTTATAACATCGCATTAAAATAAATTGTCATATAAAGACCAAAACTTATAACATCACATTAAAATACAATGATGATATGGTTGAATGACATTTTCATAGTCTTCCATTTTAATATGTGAATATTTATTAAATTGAAAATAATCAATTAATAAAGACATTTAATTCTCTCCATCCGAAAATAATTGTAAGTGAAATAAGAGTGCCATGAACCCAATATATGTGTTTTTGACTTTCTAGTTTTTGAATAATATAAAAATAAGAATCCTATCAAATCTTCTCTAATTAATATTATAATATCCCAGGCCTCTAACATAAACTTAGAATATTGTTAGTGGCTCATTTTCTGTATAGAGTTTTATTAGGAGTAATCTTTTCTTTTAAAGTTTTCGAAATTAAGTTCTTTAAGGTGTTTTAATTTTTGTGAGTAATGTTGTTAAATTTATAAGATTATTTTAATGGTAATTTTGTAGGATTTGTGTGTAATGATTTTAAATATAATAATGATTTTTTAACTTTTTATTGTTCAAGTAATTTTCAAAATTTAATATGTCAATAAATTTTCTTAACATTCATTAAAAAAATTTATAATTTATTTTACATATAATTGATTTCAATTTATAACTATTTTTAATATATTGACTTTGACCATATAATTTTAAAAATCACATTAAAATATATTAAGACTCAACAATTTTTCTATTCCATTTAATTTTTCATAAAAGAGCCAAAACTTATAACATCACATTAATATAAATTTTCATAAATGAGTCAAAACACACCACATTAATGTAAATTTTCATATAAGGGTCAAAACTTGTAACATCACACTAAAGTACAATGATGATATTATTGAATGACATTTTTATGGTTTTTCAATTTAATATTTGAATACAATTAAATTAAAAATAATTAATTAATTAAAGAGAACACTTAATTCTTTAGATCTAAAAATAACTATAAGTGAAATAAAGATATCATAAATTAAGTATATGTGTATTTGTCTTGTAAGTTTTTGGATAATATAAAAACAAGGGTTATGTAGTCTATCAATCCCTATTTTTAATAATATTATTATTGTGAATTTGTGATTTTTTTTGAAATTATTGTCAATCTTGCAATAAAATAATTAACAAATAAAATCGAAAAAAAAATGACAATACTTTATTTACAAATAGAAAAAAATTTACTACTAAATTTTTTTATTCAATCTACAACAAAAAAAAATACATAATTTGATTAAATATTCACATTATTTATATTACATAATATAATGAGATGGTATTTAATCACATTTATAATAATACTAATTGTCAAATTGATAAGCATTGAAAAAATTGTAAGGCTTCATTAAAATAATAAAATAACAAAGTAAATATTAGTTTTAAACCCAACCATGTCAAGCAGATATATACCTAACCTATCAATTCGACATCCACTTTTCCTTTTCCTGGGTCGATTGATATTGCAAAACCTCATAGACTGAAGTGTTCCTTGGCCCCAATCGGGCGATGGGAATATTTTTTAATATTGCTATGAATACGTGGCGACGTCTAAGAAGTGGAATTGTCATCACATGTTTTGGATGGTCAAGGGAAGTGCAAAGTTGACGTTGACACTTTGATGTGGAAAGTTTGACTATAATTTTATACCTTTTATTCTCCATCAAACGAGATCATTTAAAAATGTTATTACTTCTTAATTTAATAATAATTTTTAATAATTTATTATCCTTAATTTTAAATTTATTATTGAATAATATTTTTTATATATATATATATAAAATTATATATATATATATATATATATATATATATACATATATATATATATGTGTATATATATATATATATATATATATAACATATATATATGTATATATATGTATATATATATGTATATATATAATGTATACTGACTTAAGTTATATATGTATGAACAATATTTTATATATATATATATATATATATATTTATATATAATTTATATGTTGATACATTGCATCATCGAAAATTGAATTTCCATGTTCTAATTTTTATATGAATTTTATTTATATTATTATTTTTTAAATTTAATTTGTTTTATTATTATACATAGTAGTATCTTTACAACACTTCCTCTCCATATCCATCATTAATAATTGTTCCTTCCTAATATACAAATTTTCTCCTTTGACCTACAACTTCACATTATAAATACTTATAAGTTACTTTAATACAAATCGCATTAAAACAAAAATCCATTCTCACAAACCCATTAATATAGTGGGTGACACTGAAATTAGAAAGAAAAACAATTTTGGAGCTATTAAAACATTAAGTCATCAATTAACTCAATCCGCCCTCTCAATGTGAACAAGGGTATCCCAGGATAAGGAAAAGCATCCCACTTGTCAATTGTCATCGTTAAGCCACGGCTTTATATGTAGTCACATTTGTTCTGCACCAATTGCACTTCTGACAATGGAAATGGTTGAGGGCGCCCTTTATTTGCTTATTTCCTTGGTTAGCCTGCTTTTCTTGCTGCAGATTTTCTCTCTTCTTCGAAAGAGGACTAATGAATCTCAAAGCATGGCTCCCTTTCCCATTTTTGGCATCCTCTTTGCCCTGATAAAAAATCGTTACAGGTTTCATGATTGGGTTACAGATTTACTTTTAAATTCTCCTGGTAATACATTCAAATACCATCGCCCAGGAGTAATACGAGGGTATTTCACTGCCAATCCTGCAGTCGTGGAGCACATCCTCAAAACCAATTTCGAAATTTATCAAAAAGGAGAGCGCTTCGCCATTGTTCTTCACGACTTCATGGGCAGAGGAATTTTCAATGTGGACGGGGAGCAGTGGAAGATGCAGAGGAAGGCTGCCAGCTACGAATTCAGCACCAAGTCGCTAAGGAATTTCGTACTGGAGACGGTGCAGTTGGAGATTGTGGACCGCCTCATGCCAGTGCTCTCCAACGCCTGCAACGAAGGAGCCTCCATCGACTTGCAAGATGTTTTGCAGAGATTTACCTTCGATAATATTTGCAGAGTTGCCTTCGGAGTGGATCCTGCCTATCTGCATCCGTCTCTCCGAGATTTACCCCTTGCCAAAAGTTTTGGAGTCGCCACGGAGATAAGCTTCGGGAGATTTCTGTCTAGCGTGCCATTTTTGTGGAGAATGAAGCGTCTACTTAACCTCGGTTCTGAAAGGCGGCTGCGCAAAGCGATCGGTGTCGTGGATGAGTTTGCTATGAGCATCATTCGCACTAGAAGGAAAGAGATCAGTCGACTTACGGGAAGCGACCTTCTTTCCAGATTCATGGCGGCTGCCAACGAATTGGAAACAAACACTGAGGAAGAAAATGAGAATGCCTCCGATGTATTTCTTAGAGACATGATAGTTAATTTTATGTTGGCAGGCAGAGATACACCCTCCACTTCCCTGACATGGTTCTTTTGGGTGCTTTCATCACATCCGCGGGTGGAATCCACCATTCGCCGTGAAATTATACAGGTTTATCGAAAAGACAAGCCGAAGCAGCAGGCAAAGGGACCGTTTTTACGTACGAGGAATTGAGCGAGATGCAGTACCTCCATGCGGCTGTGTGCGAATCCATGCGGTTGTATCCTCCTGTGGCCGTCGACTCCAAAACTGCTATGGAAGATGATGTTTTACCGGACGGTAGTGTGGTGCGCAAAGGATGGGTTGTTGACTACAGTATATATGCCATGGGCAGGATGGAAAGTATTTGGGGAGAAGACTGCCTGGAGTTTAAGCCTGAGAGATGGTTTAAAAATGGGGAATTTGTCAGGGAGAATCCTTATAAGTTTACTGCCTTCAACGCTGGGCCTCGCATATGCCTGGGAAAAGACATGGCCTTCATTCAGATGAAATCGATAGTGGCTTCCATTATTCAGGCGTTTAGCCTGAAAATTGATAAGGACTTTGTTCCCAGGTATACAATCGACTTCAACATGCGTATGAAGGGAGGGATGCCAGTTACAGTTGTTACGAATACAGTATAGTTACAGTTGTTTCGAATACAGTATAGCTTCTAGGAAATAATGGTGACGGGTAAGGTCATCCAGCATTCACCTTTTTTTAATTTTATTTGCTTGGGATATAGTATAGCTACAAGATAATGATGGTGATATTGTAAAAATCCCTCGCCCCCGCCCCCTCACATCCCTCCTCCCCCTCAAAAAAGGGAATATCTAAATTCTAAATTAGATCTTTTCTCTCCCTGTATTCTACTTATTAAATAATTTAAAAATTTTAAAGTTCAATTGTTAATTAGTTTTGTGGTTAAAAGAAGGGGATATTATAACAAGTATGTGGTTATAAGAAATATATATGGTTGTTTTCATTTTAATGATATAATAATGTGATTGATTTTTTAGTAAAAAAAGGAATTATTTTATAAGAAAAATCTAAATTTTTTACATGCTTCGATATCAATTAATATATTTATATGGGTTAGCATCCACCTCAAAAAAGGAATATCTAAATTCTAAATTAGATAGTTTCTCTCGCTGTATTCCACTTATTAATTAATTTAAAAAATTTAGTTCAATTGGTCATTTTTTTTATTAAGAGAAGGGGATATTATAAAAAAGTGGTTATAAGAAACACAAAGTGAGTTGTTTTCATTTTCTTATTATTTTGTTGTGAGATTTGTATAAATATTTGGGAAGCATAAGTAAATTAATAAACCTTTTGTAAATTGTTTTAAAATACAATGATATTAAAGTATCATTTCAATATCAATTAAAATTTATATGGGTTAGCGCACAAAAACATGCATTTAAGTCTTCCTTTAATACTATGGATTTTAAAAATATTTAGCTTGATCATATTAACATTAAAAAAAGTGGCATAGAAATGCAAAGTTCAATTGTAGATTTGTATGTTTTGGGAAGAATTATTAAAAAAATTTGCATTGTGTTTTTTTTAAAGTATTTTTTATTAAAATTTTCCATTATTTTTCAAATATAAGTATGAAGAATTTTAACATGGAAATATAGTTGGTTTTTAAATAATGAAATATTACGACTTATTATTATTATTATTAAATATTTTCTCCCATTTTTGATAATTTTCCCCTTTACTAAATTAGATAATTATATTAATATCCATTTTAAGAAAATATTAAAAGCATATAAAATAATCTTTCACTAGTACAATATCAAATGCCTAATAACATCTCATAACTATATGCACAAACCTAACACTCCTTAATGTATACCCCCAACCCTCTAATAAGTTTGCTATCACAAAACTATTATGTGCTTAGATAAAATACCAGTTTTCAATTCAAAACAATAAAATTGATAAGCAAAATAAACATCAAAGACCAATTTCAACCACATTGATACCAGTAACATGCTGACAAACTAGATGTGGTGAGTGTAACTATAAGCCCTTACTAAACACCAAATGAATGCCAAAGGTGGTTTTTATCTTACAATCCTGGTGTTTGTTGATGATAAGTTCAAGCTTATTCATCATAATTTATAAGGTATCAAAATAACCACAAAATTACTTCATGAAAGTTATAAATTGTTTCCAAAAAAAATTACATAAAATAAATCTCGAGATATCATTCTCGAGACTTCGTATTTTACAAGATTTTTGAAATAAGTAGAATGGGCACTTCGATAATAATATATGTCAATATATTTTTAATAAATTTATCTAAGATATGTATGCTAGTAGCATCCATAAGTATTACATTTTATTTAACATATAATATAAAATATTTCATAAAAAAAATATAATTTACATCACATTAAATAATAATAAATTTAGCATTTGAAAATAATTGAAATATGAAATATTCATAAGATAAAATAAATATAAAGAAACATTTAATAGTCATTAATATGTACCATACACATTACATAAAATGTCAAATAATAAATCATTTCATATTCATAGAAATAAATTTTAAATAAATACTTATGACAATATTTCTCTTCTAAGAGCTTGAGTCTATCTTTCTCAACTTTTTGTTTGGAACGTTATTTTTCTTATTTCATCTTTTCATAATGGTCATATGTAATTGGTGCTAATATTATTAGTCATTCTAAGGAATTTACATGATAGATAGCCATAAATGTTAACCTAACTATTTCTTTTTGTCCTCTCAAAAATATTTTGGTTCCTCTCTTGTTTGAATTCTACTTAAATGATCTGGTCCCACATTTTCTCTTACTAGCTTAACATTAATGTTGAATTGATATTATTGGAAGAGCATTAGCCATATTGAAATCCTTCCATCCAAAAATGACTTGTTCACCAAATATTGCAAGGTCTTAAAATTTGTGAAGAATTCAAATGGAGTTGCAAAAATATAGTGAATTTTTTTTAAAATGTGAATACCATAGCCAAGACTTCCCTTTCCTTTGTGGTGTAGTTTATCTTTATGGATGACTAATTGTGACCTAGGATGTGGATAGCATGTTCCAACTCTCACTCATCTAGTTTTCCCACCTCAACATCACTTGCAAATATTGAAGCATCTACATGTACATGAAATTTCTAATTTAATAGGCGAAATCTAAAATTGGCATTGTGAGCAACCATTATAGTAAGTATATAAATACAATTTAAAATTATAATATTCATTCAAAATTAATATATTTATGTAACAGATACTCCATTTGTTTTTTTATATTAGCAAAGTCATGAATGAACTTGCATTAATAACATGTGTGTCGCTAAAAATATTACACTTTTGAATGACTGTTTGGCAGTTTAAACCCACTGGTAATTGTGATCTTGGATTTATCCACCAAAACTGCATCACTAAAAACCACATGGACTAACAATACTCTGAATGGTGTAAATAAAAATCACTTCTTCAAATTAAGTGCAATTCACAAGGCTCAAAATCCTTCCAATATGAGTCACAACTTTGAAAGAAAATATTTGAAGAGAGAACACACTGCCCAATCATATATATACACTTAAATAAAATCATGAATAAATTATTTGAATGCAGGGACCAATGCTATGGAGAATACATGTAGTGGATTTTCAATATTGAAGTCAAATGAACCCCATTTAGTTGCAAAGGATTATTTTGATTGGTCCTCTTTTGTGTGGGAATTTGATTATGCATGCTAAAACCATCAATAAATGAATAGACTCCATCACATGTGACATCCTCCAACATTTCATCGTGAATGGAGTTAGAAAAGGATCATTTAAGTAAGAAACATTCAACACCCAATGAATACCACACACTTTGGTTTCTCTATTTTTTTTGAACCACCAGACTTATCCAATGTTATTTCTCCATTGGATAGATGATACTTAATTCAACCATACAATCAATATCATATTTTAACATTTAGCTTCATATTATGATTTAAATAATATGGTACTTCTTGATTTGCCTTGTGCACTTTTTAAGCTCAATTCAAATTGGTCGTAGAGATGGGTTAACTCCCTTTACTTAATTGAATTTTATGGGAAACACATCTTCATAGTCTTGGAATAACTAAACTACCTATGGTATATATCGTTGAGTCTAATAGTTATCGATGGGTGCCATCTTAGGTAGTTATTCAATATTGATGTTTTAAAACCTTTATTGAAGTTAAATTATGTATGGATCTTAATACCCTTTTCTTTTATTAAAGGCCAAATATCTATATGGAATGGATTCTTCTTGATGTGCAAGTTTCCGAAAAAATTCCTCTTCAACATCTTATTTTTTATGTATTTTGATATTTCTCTCATATTCAAACATATTTTGAGATATTGTTTAATTTGTTTCCAAGTTAGCAATAACTTGTTACCTACTTCTTTCTTAATGCACATACCAAGCCTTAGGCAAAGGTGTAAGTGTACCTTGTAAGATATGCACTTAATATCTTTAATCTATTTTTTGAAATTTTCAAATATCTATGCAAGAGAGGACTTGCACCTTGAGGCATTATCCTACTTAGAAATTTGGTTATTCATTTAATAGATGGGATGCTATTTGAAACATTTCTTGTAATATTTCCCAATCTATTTCCCAATCAAGGTCCTCTATCCTATGCACTTTCCACCATGTAAATGGGATTCCATTCAATTCACTTACCCATGGATCTACTTTTAGAATGTGAGCTTTGAGCATTAATGAATTCCTTAAAGTCATTCATCCCAAAATATTGTGTGATTTATTGGTCTATTATGAACACCATCCTCATTGGTATTGTCTCATGGTTACCTCATTCCCAATAAGCTATATCAACATCAAATTACCCACTAAAAAATTAATCTTAAGCCCATAATATTATAATATGTAAGCCCACTTATTTATAATCAATGTACGGTAATGCACTACACCAATATTCATTTTGGTAATTTCAAATTCTCCTCACAAGATTAGATCCCATACTTGATTTATACATCTTCCAACCTTATAATTGGTTCAACACAACCATAATCTATCAAATATAGGTTCACTAGGATATATCTCAATGTAGGCTTGCCAATGGATTCCTAGGTTGACTGTTGAATCATGTTGGTTGTACTCCTAAATTCAAAAACATATCTTATGTGGTCAGTGTTCATCCTAGTGTTCATATCCCACATTTTCTTGGATTTCACATATCAAACCATCTTATATATCTTGTCTTGGACCTTGGTGGCATAATATAACAAGTTAAAAAATAAAAAATTAATGTTTTGAGATTTGTCTTCCTTTCACTATAAATTTATTAGTTTAGTAGATCTGTTAGAAAAATAACCATAACTTCTTATTGAATAATTTTCATGATTTAGCCATAGATTTGAGTCTCATTTTTTGCATCATTTTTTGTGCCAATATGCTTGGTTTTAATAGATAATACCAATTTAACTACTTCATTCATCAGCATATTTTCCTTCCTCATATATGGATACTTATCCTCTTGCACTTCCCTGGAAGTCTTATTCGTATGCATTTTTAGAAGTGTGAACCCTATTTATTGTGTTTCATTTTTTAGAAACTTATATATGTAGGTTGTGTTATTCGAGTTTTAACGCTATTAAAATTTCACATTGATTTTAATCTTTCTACTATAGGTATAATCCTTTGTATTATGTTGGAAAAAATATTTGTAATATGCATAATACATTTATATAAGGGGGTTACTTGGATAATTTTGATCAATTTGATTCATTTATCTACACAAATAATAGATTATAAGTTACATTGACTACAAAATTTTCTATTTTTTACCTTAATAACCATCTTGGTATATGTCAGTGTTTGTGATGACCCCCAACCTTGCAACTAATTTTGGTATCCTCCATATTAACTTCATGGAGATGGAGGTGTATAATTTGGAAAATTATGTTGGAAAGATAGAGTCTATTCTAATGGATTTCAAGGAGAGGATGGAACCCATTATGGTTGATATTGAGGAGAAGGTGGTTCCCGTCCTACTTGATAAGGCATTTTGATAATTTATGATACTGAATTTTATTGTTGTAGTGATTGTTACATAGTCACTTCACAAAAACATTCCTTGTAATGTCATCCTTAAGATAATGATAGTGACATTGATGATTCTCATGTCCAACCAAAAATAGAATAGGTAAATTCTAAATTATATTCCTTTTTAAAATGTATTCTACTTTCTAGCTAATTTAATATTTTAAAGTCTAGTTATTGACTAGCTTTTTGGTTATAAGAAGGGCATATTATTGTTTTCACTTACGTATTAATTTGTTTTGAAATTTGAATCAAACAAAAATCAAATTAAATATTATTATTTTTATTTCAAGAGATGTATATTATTCTCTTTTTATTTTTTAAATAAATACTTTAATCTCTTGTTATTTGTTGAAATATAGTAATGTGATGATTTGATTATTTTATTGAGTAAAGGGTAAATAAAATAATGGAATTATTACATTTTCAATGTCAATTAATACCATTGTATGGGTCAACATCACATAAGACATGTATTTGAGTGTTCCATTAATATTATGTATTTTAGAAAAGATTCATCTTGGCTGTATTAACACAAAAATGTGGAATAGAAACATAAAGTGAGAAATGGTCACCCATATATGTATTTATATATTTTGGAAAACACAATTCAAAACCCTTTGCACTATGAATTTTTTGACCATCTTTTATTAAAATTTTCCTTTTTCCAAATATAAGTATGTGGAATTTTAACATTTAAATATATTTGTTTTCTTAGAAATGTACTATCATGACCCCTACTATTATTACTATTTTTATATATAATCTTTCATCTCTATTCAACTTTTTTTCCATTACTAAACTAAAAAAGTATATACTAATATCCATTCAAAGGAAATATTACAACCACATACATACCCTTTCATTGTCACAATATCAAATTCTTAATAAAATATCATAACTATATGCACAAACCTAACACTACCTAATATATATCAAGACCCTGTAATAAGTTTTTTAACACAAAAATATTATGTGTTTAGATATAATAAAAAAATCAATTTAAAAAAAACAAATATTGATCATAAAAATCAATAACAAAGACTAATCTTAACCACATTGATACAAAAAACATACTAGAGAAACTAGGTATGGTGAGCTTGCAACCATAAGCCCCCACTACACACCAAATTAATGCCAAGGATGTGTTTCATCATGAAATCATAGTGGTTATTGATGATTCATTATTTCCTATTAATTTGAATTTATAGGGTATCAATAAAACCACAAAAAGCTTCATGAAGTATATAAATTCTCTCCAAATTGTTTTATGTAAAATACGTCAAGAGATATCATTATCAAAGACCATTTATTATAAATGATTTGTAACATAAGTGGATAGGAACCTTCATAATGATATCTCTTAACATTTTTGTTGGTGTGGGTTTTATAAACACCCAAAAAAATCCCATAAGGTTGTCTCTAACATTTTAGGATTGGTGAACAAACTCACTCCAAGGCATGAGTTATAGGGTATAACCTATTGGTGGAATAATGGTGAGTGATAGAGATTGTTTACCATGGGTGAATTGGCTATGGGTGAACCTGGATCTACTTGGAGTGGATGAAATGATGATGATTCTAACTAAGGTGGGTAGGATTTTAAAATAAACTTAAAAAAAGAGGGAAAATTAAGGTAGAAAAGAGAGCTTGTGGGCACTAGGGATAAAGCCCTTCAAGACTAATACTTGAACTTAGATAAGATAAGGAATCTAAACCAATAATTTTTGTAAGATTTTGTAGCACACCAATAATAAATATGTAGGAAGAGTCAAAGGAACCATAAAATAATATACTCAAACATGAAAAAATCAAAGGTTGCCTAAGTATCAGATTGTTATTGCACATCTACAAGAGGAATTATTATAAGCATGCAAAAGATATTCAAAGCATATATAGCTAAAAATGAATGACTATAATTAAAATAGATAACTCATACACAATCAAATCACTAAGACACCAAAATGATGGAACATCTCAAGTAATCCACAAAATTGGAAGAAAATCAAGATTTACAAATAGAGACAAAGTTAAGAAGAATGCTTTCAAATTTCTTATTAGTTTGAATCGCCAAAAGTTATCCTCCTTTTGAGACTAGGAGGTTACATGTATTAATAATATTGGGATGTGGAAGGCCTCATATCTTCAAGATTCATCTAACATTACAACTTTAAAAATAGAACCCTTCATTCAAAATCATCAAAAGATACATGTACAATGATAATGCCCAAAATAGACTTTCTAGCTAGAAATATAATATTCATGTACAAAAAAATAGATTAGGAACTAAAGTTACACCTTGGTGATAACATGAACATACATAATTATTCTTAAATTAAATCACTCATGTGGCACCATTAATCTGGATGAGTTGATGGATGAACTATAGTTGCAACTGAGGCAAAGACTAAGATCTTTATGAAGCTAGGGGCACTGATACCCTGTTGTGTGTGTGGGACCAACATAGAAGATGATTCTTTAGCTTTTAGATCTTCACCTAGTATTTAATTTGTGCCAAACTATTTATCTATAATTTCAAAATTGAGTAATGAAAGCTTCAGGATTGTGACTGCATCAACCATCAATCTTTCTTGTTCTACCTCTGAGTTCTTGAATTTGACTACTAGAGCCTTTGCTCTTGTTACACTATCCTTATCAAAAATAACCAACTGCAATAATTTATTTTTAGTTTTATAAATAATCCCATCCACTTATTGCCTAAAGTTTTTGATATTTGAGTGGAGAAGATTCTCAAAATTGGGTTTGTTGAAAATCTCCCCAGTTTGGGTGATCACTCTTGTGACTCTCATATCTCCCAAAATTATAGTGCCTCACTCTCATGACTCATAAAAACTCCCAATAAACTTCTTCATATGTTTATGTAAATTTAGGGAGATATCCCTATTGGTAATCACATAGTTTAAACATCAAGAAGACATCCATGTTGGTCATGAGATTCAACTTATTTAAAGCACTAAACTAGGAAATTCAATCTTCTTTCCATATCCTTCATTTTTATTCCATAATGTAACTAATAATATATGCTATATTGGCCTAACTATCACCTTAGAAACCTTGATGTTGTATAAAATATTGTACATCTTTGTAGCTACACTCTGAACATCAATAATAACTTCTTAAGGATCTTGTATAATCTATATTTACTTCCATATTTTTAATACCTCCTCATTACTTTGGTTCATTTATTTCATTGTTGCCCTAGTGGAATCCATAAAAGTGTTGAATACTCAATATATTGGGTCATTAGGATTTCTCTTGGGATTCTTGGATAAAGAGAACATGTTCTCTCTTTGTTCAAATTCCACTTCACCCTTTGTTCTTATATTCACCATTTTCTTCCTCCTCATTCTCAGAATAGTCCCACTTTTGTTTTTGAACTGAGTGAAGACTATGGGGAGCTCAATTAAGACTAAATTTTATCTTTCATATCTAACATTCTACATCTCTCTCACCCATTAAGGAAAAATAATTTCTTTTGTTTCTTATTCCTAAGCAAGCTATGAGGATTTATAAGGTGCATTTGTCATTGGAATGGATTTAATCAAAGTCATTTACATGGAGGTGATTATTTGAATAGGGAAATGAGGGAGTCTATGCCCAACCATCTCCCATTGGGATGTTCCTTTCATAATTGTTATATTTTCTAAGAATTTAGTTAGACCCAATGTTATTTACACAATCACTGTTGCTTTTGGTATGGCCAATGGCTGGGGCATGGGGAGATCTATTTAGGTTAACTTTTTCCTAGGATATAGGAGCTTATTGAAAAAATAAACTATGATCTAAAATTTAGAATTTTTGATTGAAATATATTTCAAGAACACAAAAATAACATAGTAACAATGATTTCTCTGAGAAGAGATGTTTTATTACTCAATATTGTAAATACAAACATATGATTATCTCTGGGAAGAGATGTCTGATTTCATTTTCAGGTTACATCTTCATTTATACACATTTTGAAGGTAGGAAGAGGATGTGAAAGGTCACCAAATTGAGTTAGATTAAGTGGTTCAACTTCCATGATTCACAACAATACAAAATTTGAGGAATTAATATTTTTAGAAACTTACTATTTTTAGACTACACTACTAGAATTGAAATTTGAGGCACTTCCATTGGGTTTTCAGGGTTAAAAACCCACCCAATAGAAATTAGTTCCATCTCACCATGTTCTCCTCATTCTTATCTTTCCAATGGTTCAAACGGGGAGTCAACAGAGCTATGGTGCAAAAGTTATGGCTCCCAAAAGTTTCATCATCAATTGGGGTAGAACCCATCCCCTAAATTATTTCCTAATCAATCCTCCTTACTTGAGAAGCAATGATCCCCATTACGTCAATATTCCTCATCAGGTGTGGCATTTGTGTCTTGATTTGATTCTTTGTAAGCCACTCACCTTGTTGGCTAAGCTAGCCCCTTTTGACCACCTGATAAAGCAAAATATAGCATCCTCTTTGATCTGAGTAACAATTCAGGTGATAATTCAAGTGACGAGTCCACTCCAATTGATGATGAAACTTCTGGGAGCCATAAATTTTGCACCATAGCTCCAATTGACTCTCCATTTGAATTGTTTGAAAGTTAAGAATGAGGAGAACATGGTGAGATGGCATGAATATTTTATCAATGAAATTTGACCTCTAAAAACCCAATGGAAGTTCCCCAAATTTCAATTTTATTAGTGCAGTCTAAAAATAGTAAGTTTCTAAAATAGTAATTATTCGAACTATGTATTATTGTAAATCATGGAAGTCGAACCAATTCATCTCCCTCAAGATTGGTGACCTTCCACATCTTCCCCACACCTTCAAAACATGTATAAATGAAGATGTAACCTGAAATGGAAATCAGATAGCTCTTCTCAGAGATAAGCATATGTTTAGGTCTACAAATTTGATCAATAAAACATCTCTTCTCAAAGATAACATTATTTAAATTATCTTGTTATTTTTTCATGAATTATCTTTCAACCAAATATTTTTGAGTTTTGGATCAGTGGTATCATAGTGGTTTGTCTTTAGAGTGTATGATCCCAAGGATGAGGTTAGATTATAAGAAGCTTGGGTAGAAAATAGAACCAACAGACTATCCACCTATTCACTCTGAATGACTTCAAATGGTGGAAAACACCAAGACATCTGATCCTTTCAAGGAAATGGTGAATGAAGCCCTCTAATAGCAGCAAGCGCAGATGCTACAATAATTCACTCAAATTCTCCAACAAATCTCGATGGGAAATTCTGGCTCCTCATCCACACCCCCACATCCTTTCAGTGCCCCAACACCCTTCAAGGTTCAGGTGAATTATGACATCCCTACATTTAAAGGAAAAATCAATGCTGACATAGTAAAAAATTGGTTAGATCTATTGTCATCTTATTCTTCTATAAATAAAATCACCGATAAAGAGAAGATCACTTTTCATATTTTGAAAGGATCGTTGCCTATCAAAAATTAGTGGGAAGTGTACAAAAAGAGATTTAGTGAAAATGATATTGGCCTTGAGATGGAACCTACCTAGGATGATTTCATAGAAGCTATAAAGGAAGAGTACTACCCCATTGGAGCATATGACGATCTGTATATAGAGTGGAAACAACTTTGCCAAGGTAAGGAACAATTTGTTCAAGATTACACTGTCATTTTTCATTCTCTATCTATGAGATTAGGCATCCAAGAAAGTGAGAAACACAAGGTTCTCAAATATCGTGGTAGACTACAATGGTAAATATGGGGAGAAATGGAACTCTTCAATTTGGAAGCCCTTGGTGAAGCATACAAGTTCATAGTAAAGATTGAGTAGAAGCATGGAAAAATGAATATGAAGAGTCAGCCTTCAAAATGGAAAAGTGACAAAGAAGGTCAAATACGAGGCCAAAATTGGAAGCAAAAGGAAGGAAATACTGAGAATTGGTGTGACTATCACAAATCTAGAACTTACTCCAAAGAAGAATGTTGAGCCATCAAGTCCCTACTTTCTGAGTCATAATCTTGAACATCCACTATTCTACCTCATACAGACCCTACAATCGAAGAGGTTCAAGAAGAGATTATAGATGTTGAGCTCAAACCCATTGTTGCTTCATGACAGACCCATGAGGAGAGGCTAGATGACAAGGAAAGGTTGTTTCACTCTAAATTATGGGTGAAAAGTAAGCCTCTGCATTTCATTCTTGACAGTGGAAGTCGAAAGAATTTTATCTCTACTAATATTGTGAAAAGCCTAAATCTATCCATGAAGCCTCACCCAAAACCATACAGTATTGGATGGTTGAGTCCAAGGAGAAACCTCTGTGTCACCCACCAATGTCTTCTCTCATATGCAATAAAACCTTTCCAAGATGAGGTCTTATGTGATGTGGTCAATCTAGATGTTTATGATGTACCCTTTGGTTAGAGATTCATGTATGATCGACATGGAATCTATGAATCAAGAAATTGAAGGATTACTCTCACTCTTGGAACATGGTCCTATAGGGTACCAGAGGTATCACCTTCCACATCAATCTCTCTGATTAGTGCCAAAAAATTTGTTCTCATGGTGTTCAAGCCACAAGAATCTAAAAGGACTAATGTTGCATCTATGATTACACAAAAAACACAAAAATAGAATCAAATCGATACCAAGCTGAAGAAGTTCACAACGTTCAATCCATAGATTGATTGTCAAATAGAAATGGTGAACGATCGAGCCCTACATAGTTCCACAAATCACAGTCCATTCCAAGTATGCATCGAGAATCAAATCAAAGTAAAATTGTCACACTTGATGAAAAATATTGATACAATGGGGACCATTGCATCTCAAGGAGGGAGGAATTATTTGGGTAACAATTTAGGTGACAATTTAGGTGACGGGTCCACTCCAATTGATGATGAAACTTCCAAGAGCCATAGTTTTTACACCGTAGCTCCAATTGAATCGCCATTTGAACTGTTGGAAAGGTAAGAATGAGGAGAACATGGTGAGATGACATGGATCTCTTCTAAATGAATTTTGACCCCTAAAAATCCAATGGAAGTGCCCTAAATTTTAATTTTAGTAATACAGTCTAAAAATAGTAAGTTTCTAAAAATAGTAATTCCTTGAATTCTATATTGTTGTAAATCATGGAAGTCAAACCAATTCATCTACCTCGAGATTGGTGACCTTCCACATCCTCCCCACACCTTCAAAACATGTATAAATGAATATCTAACCCAAAATGTAAATCAGACATCTCTTCTCAGAGATAAGCATATGTTTGGGTCTACAAATTTGATCAATAAACCATCTCTTCTCAGAGATAGAATTATTTAAATTATCTTGTTATTATTTCTTGAATTATCTTTCAACTAAATATTTTTGAGTTTTTGATCACTCTTGTTGTTTTCATCTAGGTGTCCATAATCTGATCCTCTTCCACTAAAGAAAAACTCTATGGATCAAGCTCATCAATAAATAGTTATTATGCTATAACTGAAGTGTCCAAAGAGGTAGATGATATGCTTTGAAGAGATCCATGTTTAATATTAGATTCAGACCAAGGTAGGCTGGTAGGTTCAACTAAAAGTCATTTTCTCTAAATTTTGTGGGGATGGTGTAGGGACCATATCACAGAGGCCAAATTTTTTTGTGTGGGCATGCAAGTCATTCCTTTTGAAGCCACAACCAAACCTTGTCACCCACATCAAAATGGTGTTATGTTTTTCATGGCATTGATTATATTTCTGATTCATCTTCTCCAAGATGTCATGAACCTACTCCTAGATGTGTTTCTTTTGTTCAATCAACTTTGTTATTTTTGTTGCCTCAGATCTCCCATGAGGTGTTTATTCCATGGTGGAGAATGGAATGATTATATCAATTGGTGCCATGGTTTGGAACCCAAATCATACTTAAAATGGACTATGCTTGGTCAAGTTGTGTAGAGCCCAATTGTATCCATGTTGTATGAAAAGAAGCCCCTCATCCCATTTGCATAGATGTTTGGAGTGATACATCTTAATCATATGAACAATAAAATGGTTCACCACCTTTCTTTTAGCATCAATATGTGGATGGAAGGCTATGGACTTCATCAACTTAGTATCCATCATCTTGCATAGAGTGAACGAGAAGATGCCCAAGAACTTGATATCTTTATCTGAGGTAATGGACTTGGGGAGACCAAAATGGAGCCATACATGACTAAAATATAATTGAGTATTTTCTTTAGTAGATATATTTTTCTTGAAAGAAATCATGATAGCCATTTTTGAAAAATGATCAACTACAACAAAATAATAGTCCTTTCTATGTTTTGAAGTGGGAAAACTTGAGAGAAAATCTATTGAGATAGATTCCCAAGGCTTGGTTAGTTCTAGCAATGGGGTGTACTATCCTTGCTTATTATTTGTTGGATTAGATATCACACATGGGGTACAATATTTGAGTTACCTTTCCACATCCTTATGCATATGGGGCCAGTAGAAGTGTTTTTGAAGAATTGTCAATGTCTTCTCTACACCAAAGTGCCTAGCTATCCTGCTAAAATGTGCTTCCCATATCATCTTATGTTACTCTAAAATTGGAACACAGATGTGCCCCATGTGACAAAAGATGTTATCTTGAAAATAAAAATTATAAATATGTTTACCTTATTGAAGCACCTAATATGTATTAACAAAGGTAGGATCTACTTCATATAGATCACCCCAAGTGGTAATCTCATGTCCACACAGGTCAAGAACTATTGAGTGTAGTAATTGGTGGGTAACTCAAACAATCTATAGCTATATTTGAGCTCCCTTTTTTGTGTTTGATTATCAAATAAAACTACTATAGATGTGTAGCCTACTTTTGGTACTTCTTATTTCATAGTTTGCTCTACATCTAGATGAATTCTAATATTTTATGGTCAGTGTGGATGACCGTCTCTTTCCCCAAGATGTAGTATTTCCATTATTTGTAGGTTTACATAATGGCATAGATCTCCTTGTCATATGTCAGGTATTTCTTGACTATATCATTGAAATTTTGACTATGATATGCAATAAGATGGCCATGTTTCATGATGATAGCTCCCATGACATATTCAGATGCATCTGTCATCAACTTAAAATGTTGATACAAGTCAGGCAAGGTAAGAATAGGGTTAAGCAGAGTTTATTCTTTCAATTCTCAAATGCCCTTTATTGTATTTCACCACACTAAAATACATCTTTCACTCATCATTTAGTCACTTGGGTTAGTGACCAAGTAACAAGTGAGAATCCAAGAACATACATGTGATAGACATTTGCAAGACCCAAGAAGCTATGAAGTTCTATGAGGGTCCTTGGTTAAGGCCATTTTGGAATAACCCAATTCTTTTTTAGATTGACATGGACACTTTCTTCATTCATAACATACCCTAGGTATTGAATTATTTTCATCCTGAATGTGCACTTGTTAATATTTGCATATAACTTGTGCTCCCTGAAGAGTTTGAAGCACCTTACGAACATGTTGTGGATGTTCCTCCCATGTTCTATTGTAGATTACTATGTCATCTAGGTATACAACCATGAATGAGTTGGTGAAGGGTCACATGATATCATCCATCATCTTCATGAAGGTTTCAAGTGTGTTAGTCAAGCCAAAATTCATAACCAACCATTCGAAGAGCCCCTTCATTGGATTTGAATGTAGTCTTCTAGACATCAATGGGATTGATGGGAATTAGGTGATAGATAGATTTGAGATCAATTTTGGTGAATAAATTTGCACCATAGAGCTGGTCTAGTCGGTCATCAATACTAGGGAAGGGGTAGTGATTCTTCATAGTGATTTTATTCAGGGCTCGATAGTCAATGCAAAGCCTCCATGTTCCATATTTCTTACATGCCAGGACAATCAAGCTACCACAAGGTGAAGAGATTGGCCTTATGTGACCATTTTGAATTAATTCCTGAATCTATCTTTTTATCTCATCATTCTCCAAAACTAATCTGTGATACACAACACTATTAAGCAAAGGTGATCTTGGGATCAAATCAATAGAATTTTTTACCTAGAAGTGAAGTGGAACTCCCATGGGTGACTTGAATAGGTCATCATATTCTCCCATGATTTGTATCCATCTACTTTTTTTGTTGTGTTTATTGTGTAGTCAAGACTACAACATCATCCTTCTTGGATCTCTATGGTTTGACCACCATGAGAATGAATTGCTTTGTCTTCTCCACCAATATCTTATGTTACTTATCACTAATCAGGGAGATAGATGTGGGAGGTGGTACCTCTAGTACCCTATAACATCGTGTTACAAGAGTGAGGGTGATTCTTCAGGTTCATGATTCATAGATTCCATGTCGATTATACATGAATTTCTAACCAAGGAGTACATCACAAACATCTAGATTGACCACATCACACAAGACTTCATCTTGGAAAGGTTTTATTGCATATAAAAGAAGACATTGATGGGTGACATGGAGGTCTCTTCCTAGGCTCAACCATCCAATACTATATGGCTTTGGGTGAGGCTTCATGGATAGATTTAGACTTTTCATAACTTTAGTAGAGATTAAATTCTTTTGACTCCCACTATCAAGAATGAAATGTAGAGGCTTCCTTTTTACCCATAATTTAGAGTGAAACAACCTTTCCTTGTCATCTGGTCTTTCCTCATGGGTCTATGATGAAATAATGATGGTATCAAGCTCAACATCTATAATCTCTTCTTCATCCTCTTTGATTGCAGGGTGTGTATGAGGTAGAGTAGTAGATGTCAAGTATTATAACTCAGAAAGAAAGTATGTCTCGACATTCTTCCTTGGAGTGATAATCACACCATTTCCTAGTCTTCCCCTTCTAGGGTTTCTTATCTTGGAAACTCCTTTTGATTCTAATTTTGGCCTTGTGTTTGACCTTCTTTGTCACTTTTCCATTTTGAAGGCTGACTCTTCATATTCTTTCTTTCATGTTTCTACTCAATCTTCACTATGAATTTGTATGCCTCATTGAGGGTTTCCAAATGAAGAGTTCCATTTCCCCCCATATGTACCATTGTAGTTCACCATGATATTTGAGATTCTTATGTTTCTTACTTTATTGGATGCCCAATCTCATAGACAGAGAAATAAAAAATGTTAGTGTAATCTTGAACACATTGGTCTTTACCTTGGAAAAGTTGTTGCCACTATATGTATAGATCATCATATGCTCTAATGGGATAGTATTATTCCTTTACCACTTCCATGAAATCATCCTAGGTAGGTTCCACCTCAAGTCCAATGTCATCTATACTAAACCTCTTTTTGTACACTTCTCACCAATTTTTCATGGGCAATGATGCTTTCAAAAGAGCAAAAGTGATTTTTCTCCATTGGTGAATTTATTTATAGAAAAGTAGGAAGACAATTGATCTAACCACTTTTCTATTACATTAGCATTGATTTTGCCTTCAAATGTAGGGATATCAAAATTCACCTGAATATTGAAATGCTATTGGGGCACTGAAAGGACATTCCATGGATGAGTAGCCAGGGAGTGTAGATGAGGAACCAAAATTTTCCATTGAGACTTGTTGGAGAATTTGGGAGAATTATTGTAGCATCTACGCTTATTGCCATTGGAGGGTTTCATTCACCATTTCCTTTAAAGGGATAAAATGTATCGATGTCATCCACCATTTGAGGTCATTTAGAGTGAATAGGTGGATAGTTTGAAAGCTCTATTGTTTTCCACCTAAGACTTCTTATAGCCTGACCTTGTCCTTGAGATCATACACTCTTAAGACAAACTGCTCTGATACCACTAATCCAAAAATTAGAAGTTTTAATTGAAATATATTTTAATAACATGAAAATAACATAGTAACAATTATTTCTCTGAGAAGAGATGTTTTATTACTCAAGATTGCAAATACAAACATATGTTTATCTCTAGGAAGAGATGTCTAATTTCCTTTTCAAGTTACTATATCTTGATTTATACATATTTTGAAGGTAGGAGGATGACGTAGAAGGTCACCAATCTCAAGGGAGATTAAGTGGTTCAACTTCTATGATTCACAACAATTATTGAATTCAAGGAATTACATATTTTTAAAAACTTACTATTTTTAGATTGCACTACTAAAATTAAAATTTAAGGCACTTCTATTGGGTTTTTGGGTGTCAAAATCCACTGAGCAAAGCACTATGTCATCTCAATGCATTCTCCTCATTCTTATCTTTCCAACAGTTCAAATGGGGAGTCAATCATAGCTATGATACAAAAGTTATGGCTCTCAAAAATTCTATCATCAATTGGGGTAGAACTGTCACCCAAATTATCGCTTGAATTGTTTCCTAGATCACTTGAATTATTTTCCCAGATTAAACTATGACCAAATTCTAAAAATGGATTACCCTAGGATTCCTTATTATCTTAGGAGAATACAAAAATATCTGTCATCCATTTCAACCTAGACTGAAAAATCAACCAAATGTAATATTACTTGTTTAAATTATTATTCTCTTCTTCAATCTCTATTATGGCCTTTTCATCCTTTTCCTCCTCCTTAGTAGCTTCCTCTATAATAGGGAGAACAAGTGATGGCCTTTCTTCTAGTTTTCTTACCTTGGGATGGATTAGGATAGTCCCCATGCTTCCTTTGGTAGGTGAATATGGTAGGGTGAAAGGTGGATGAGATGGTAAAGGGTTTGTAGGAATAACTATGTTAGGAAGTATAACTGAAGGTGATAAAGTGAAAGGAGTGGAAGGCATAGGACTTACCTGTGAAGACTTAGAAGATTGAGGAGAGTTTAGAGTAGTTGGAATGGAAGTAAAATCCATTTATAGGAATTTAGGAAGACTCACCTAGGTAAATATAGTAAGGGGAGGCAAAGGAGTCATCAAAAAATTGTTCTTCCTTTGTTTAACTAAAGAAACTACTGACCTATCCCTTCTAATAGTTGTGCCTAAAACTATATGTGTGAAGATGTTGAAGTAGAAGGGACTTGAGGACTAGGAATTCCTCTCAAAATATCCTTCATATGATAAGGATTATTCTCTTTGATTACCATATTCATCTAGTTGTTCCTATGTAGGCTCTGTTAAAGGGGAGGGAGGTTAATTCTATAGTTGAAAGTCCTGTGGTTGAGGTGGAAACCATTGCTAACTCCATGAATTTTTTTACTTCTTCTTCTGGTGTCTCAAGGTTGTATTGTAAGTCTTGGGTCAAGTATCATATACATTGATTCATCTTTCATATTTATTAATACTTATGAATCATCTGAGACATTTAGGAAGATCTAATCATGATCATATGTCTAGTGATCATATGAGACATGTACCTTATTCTTTTCTAGAATAGATTTGAGATACCCCCTTATTTTTCTCTTAGGGTCCCATTCTCCAAAAGGTGCAAGCTAAAATTTATACTGTGTTATAACTTTACCATCTTGAATAAAATTTGACCTTGTCACATATTGATTTTTCCAAATGCTCAGATGAGTCTTGAAGTAGTAGGCTAAATGATTTTGTCCTAATTCCTCATCAATGTCTATTAAATATTTTATATGTTATTTATCATTGTATATAGTGTCCAGAACATGATACGATAATAATAGAGGAACAGTTATGGGGCCTCCTAGTCAAATGCTGGTTACATCTGGGTATAACCAATAATCTCCCATTTTGATCAGGCTCCTTATCATATTTTTTGACAATCTAGGCATTGGGGTACCTTGAATTTATTGATATATATTAGGATATACCTCATTTCATATCCTTATGATTTCATTCTTATATCTATTAATGAACATGAAATAAAATATTTGCCAATCCTATTTACCAAATATTCATTTGAGGGATACCACTCTTAGCCATAGGGCTTGTAAAGTGCAACCATCACTATGTCCAAAAGGTAAGACATCATATATAAATTTTTGTTCACAAGCCTCCAATAAGGGTAGAGTATCTATGATTTTAAACATGCACTTATAATCTTTCCAAGTTCCACTAACTAGTTAGATGTTAGGATTATATCTAATAATGGAACCCATTCAACCTAAACATACACAATACTAAGGAAACCATATAATATATTTAAAAAGGCAATGTCTATTTCAATTCTAGGTCTAAATTTAATAATGTAATTAGAGGAGATAACCCCATTTGGATTTATCCTCTGACCTTTTGAAATCTATTGATTTAAATTTCCATGTATTGTGTTATGCTCAAACAAACATTGGATGAAACTTGATTTTAATTGGTCTCAAGATAGGAAAAACACTAAGGTATCTCTTGAATTCCCTAGTCAAAATATAATCAAAGGCACTCTTATCTTTCCTATCATGAATGATATATCCAATAGTAGTTCCATTAACAAATAAAACATTCAGGTAAGTCAAGACATGGAATTACCTTAGGTTTGGTTATCTCTGGTGGAGCCCTTAATATTTGATTGGTAAAAAATCATCAATGTAATGCTTAGATTCTAGAGATTTTTCATCTTTGGAATAATAAAAATGGATGGATTCCACATTTTCCTAAAGCATCGAGTAACCTAGAATTTTAAATTTTAGGGCACTCTTCTTGAATATCGTATCTTTATATTCCTTCAATATTATAAATGAGTATGGGGAGGGTACTAAGGGCTTACCTATTTTAAATAAGAGGCCATTATTCTCTTTTGGTTATTTTAGTTCTTCTGATGTCTAGATTGGTTCATCCTACATTTGCTAGCTGAAGCATATTAGGGATCACTTGGCATTGGGGAAGCTCAAAAATGCACTCATTTGATTGAAATAGTAATGGAAAAGTGAATTTTCCTTAGCATATATTTTACACATATCTTTCTCATTCTTTAGTATTGAATGTATTCATGTGCCTTCAATGCAGATAATGAACTTTTGACTTTAATGCTCATTTTAATTTGAATGTGCCAGTCAGCTTTGGCAGGTGCCCTTACTTTCTAAACAGAAACCATTCATTAATTATTTATGTCTAGTCATCCCTTTTGACACAGCTTTCAGTTATTCATTGATTTACTTCTTTATATGTTTTGATCTTCCCTTTTTATGTTCTAGCCATGCCTTCCTTAGATAATGCCACTTATCAGGTCCTCATGAACCTAGTATATCAAATCTATTCACTATGTTGGGTTGGTCCCATAATGACAAGTTAATGTGATCAAGCCATGTGGCCCAATCTTGGGCACCCAAAAATCACTAAATCTCAGACCATAAGATTGGTATACCTTATAATAAATAACTTCTCATGGTTGTAGGTTACCTTTATCAAGACATTATAAAAATCTCAGAACCTCAAAGTCTCATTAGCTTGAAACCATTGGATTGTAGACCAAAGAACTGCTTAACCTTACCATAGTCATGGATTACCATAAATGTGCCAAGTGTCAATCACTCAAAACCCCAAGGTTCGGGAGATCAAAACCATTAGCACACAGGAATATGGAACTATTAAATTTTCCAATAAAAAGATGAAGTCTTCATGTTTCCATTTTAATGAGAATATGCCATATGGAGAGCTCATGGTGTCTAGGAGACTGGAAGACTTGAACTTTTAACAATGTAGAAATATTATAAATGACCATAGCTCTAAAGACTTAGAAATTTTACAATCATCCAAATCTCTAAGTGATGTAAGAGTGATGCATGTCACAATCACATGGAATCTAATGGTGTATGCCTAATTAGATAATATTAATGATCCTTAGCTTTTAATTCTATGATCCAAAATATACAAACTAGGATGTAAAAAAATTAGTTTTGTTAGCTCACAAATCAGAACATTGATATTGAAATAAAATTCATGAAACCCAAGTTTTGAAATGACTTAAGATACAAGTTTAAGCTTGGATTTTCATAATTTGAACTTTGTGCAATGCTATATTTTCTATAAATGACCCTAGATGACAAATGCATGACAACCTAGTCATATATATTTAGGCTTGTAGCTCCCTAAATAAAGATTTTACAATAATGGGTCCCTTTTTTAAAATTTTAAAATAGGGTGTGTGAGCGTGTGTTAGGGCACAAAAAATGGTGACTTGCATGGGAAAATACTCCTGAGTATTTTTAGAACCCATAATTTTAGAAATATATTATGATAAAACCTCAGTCTTAACAAATAAATAATAAATAAATCTAACTTTTAGAATAAACACTTAATTCCTGATGCAACATACTAACCTTCCCATTCTTTAGATTAGTGTGTGATCTAGTGAAATCAATTTATCTTGGTCATGAATATTCTGGCAAAGACCCAAATAAACATTGTAGGTTTCATTTTGACTTTTGACATTATAATCAATGAAAAAATAAATCTTGGGTATTTTTATACTAACATCTAGGCATCCATATCCCTGATAGAGATACCTATGGTTCCTATAAAATCCTTACTCTACTACTAGTTAGGCATCTATAGCCTTGATAGAGATACCTCTTGTTACTCCAAAAGATTTACTCTACTACCAGCCAGGCATCCATAGCCCTGGTAGAGTTTACTTGAATCACCTATCCTCTATCAATTTGAATTTTGTTTATTGAAACATAGATAGAGAAAGGTTGAACCACCTTTGCCTTGGGTGTATGAATAAGAAAACTTGTTGGTCAGTATCTCCATATCAATGTGTATCTGTTCCTATGTTTATCATCTCCTACCCAAGTTTTTGCATATGATAGTGAAATACATATTTGTAAATGGGAATATTTTTTAAAATTTGCATGAGTATATTAGATTAGGTGCTAACAACTAAGTAATCCTATTCAATATAAATAAAATAATGTTTAGTCATAATACATACCTCAACTCCAGAAAGTCTAGTATTGTTAGAATAAATTTTCATGAGCACCAATTGTGCTCTCTTCAAGTATCATCCCCTTTCTTCTAGCATAATCTTTTGGATTTATTTTAGGAAATTATTTGAGAAAGTTATGCCACTTAGAAAACTAAACTAGAAAGCAAGAAACAAGACATTAAAAGAAAAAAACTATATTAAAGGAAACCAAGTGAAAAAATATAAAATTTAGTCTAGAAATGAATAAATCTAATCTAGAAAATCCCCATTTATAGTTCACTTTGATGCATCTCCAACTGGGGCAGCTATGAAGTAATGCTTTAAAAACTGTTCATTGAATAGAAAGGTAAGGTCCTTACCTTCGAGGTTTTTCAACTGAAAGGAATTATTTATAAGGATTTTAGATACATGATATGGTCTAATCCATAGTGGAGTGAAATTATCATGTATCCCTTTCTTTTCATGTGCTTTATCCCATAGGAGTACTAGGTCTAAAAGCCTAAAATCCTTGATTTTGGATCCCTTATCAAACCAACATTTGACAATATCTTGATGTTTGCTAAAGTTTTGTAGTACTTCAGTTCTTATGTCTTCTAACTAAACTATCTCAAGTAGTGTAGATGTTACTCTCTCATCTTCATCCATATACTCTTACATGAATTGATATGTTGGTATCTTGAGAGTGATGGGGAATATTGGTGTTCATTTATATACCAATAGAAAAGGTCAACCCTTAAGAGCTTGTTTGTGCCTAGTTCTATCTGCCCACAATGCATATTTCAATAAGAGAGGTCATTGCTTTGGTTTATTCTATGTATACTTATTTCTATAATCCATTAGGTTCTTATGGGTTGACTCAATCATTCTATTTCCATATGGGTAATGGTTTGAAGAGAGCTTAAGGGTGATCTGATTGTTGTAGGCCATATTGTGAATTCAACAAATTGGAATGTTGAACCATTATCATAGACCAAAGAAATGGGTGTGCTAAATATGGTGATAATGTTTCCTGTCTAGGAAATTGATTAAATCTATGGCTTAAGAATTATTACTAGCAATACCTTATTGTCCACCTAGTATAGTAATCAGTAGCTATGAGGATGAACTTGTGTCCTGTTGAAGAGTTTGAATTTATTACTCCAATAAATTCTAGGCCCCATTGGGTGAAATGGCATCTTTCAATGACTAGCTATAAGGGAATAGTAGCATTCACCTCTCTCTTTGAAAAAACCTATCACTCATGGAATATTATGATGTGGTTATGGCCATCCTTGAAGATTTATGGGCTAATAATAACCCATCCTTAGAATTTTATGAGCTATAATATTACCAGAGGGATTCCCGTTACCAATCTTCTGATGTAGGTTATCAATATGTCCTTAGCTTCCTCTAATAAGATGCACCTTAGATAGATGACTTCATAGTTATTTATGTAAAGGACCCCTTTCTTGATCATGAAATAAGTCAATTTGTGCCTGAGGACTCACTTTTGCTCTCTGTTTAATTCTGGAGATTGTGTCCCTATAAGTAGATAATGAATTATATGTAAGTACCATTATCCACCCATTACATTGGCCTAATTTATTTTTTTGATGTGGATGCATGGGTTAGTTTGATTCATTATTTTTATGGGAGTGTTTGTGTAGGGGATGATCAAATAGGTGTGAGATTTTCCAGCCAACACATTTAAACAATGTGGCATAGTATATTTCAATTTCAAAAAAAAATGGTGAATTTTTTTATTCCCCATTGAGATGGATGAATTTAATTTAGTTTGGTTTATAATCATTTGGATGGATTCACCATTTCCTCTATTGATGTGGTTAACATGCTAATAAGATACCATGCTCCCTTATCGATGAAAGAATCCCCATATCTGACTAGAAAATAAAATAAAATAAATTAGGACCTACACCAATCACCATTATCTCAAGGACTATTTCTTGATATGTATTAGGGGATAAAACTATTCTATAACATATAATACCTAAATGAGACACATCTAAAATATGTCTTGTTCAGATATGCACCCCAAACATTTCTTAGTCTCTATTTATAAGTATTAATATAGTAGAATGAAACCAAGACACATTGAAGAGCTACCAAGTCATAAAATCAATATTATAGAGGTTTTAGAGTGGTTTAGATATTATGTTGAGATAATTATACACATATTCTAGTCACATTTGGGGGCATATGCACTTATTTCACAAGACATGAGTTACAATATTTATAGATATGCACATACTCAGATACATTTGAAGGCATATGCACTCCTTACATAGTGTATGAGTTACATATATATTTTCATATATGAGACACATATATCATATAGATACATTTTAAATCCTATATTGATATAACATTGAGCAATTCAAATTATGGAGGATCAAATTTATTTCATGCATACATAGCTCTAGAATTTAAAAATCAATTAATATTATGGGGCTTGAAATTCATTTCATGCACATTTATATTAATCAAATTTAATATTTAAATCATATTTCAAGTATTGATCAACCTTAAATCATAAGTTCCATCTTAATCAATCTATTTATGTTTAAATGAGTAATGTGGTTGATGTTTTATGTTTCTAAATAACCTATAATTAATTTACTAGCCCAATACCTAGATCTCACCTTTCATATTGGGGTTATAAGATTAGTTATGATTATTTATATGAGTTAGTTTAGTTTATGTTATATGTTTCTCAATGACCTAATATTATTCACTTTGTTGTTTCTTTAATGAGGATTTGGGGGCATTTTCCTTATCAATCCATGGACATTTTCCTTAATTACGTAAATTGGGTTTGATAAACCCCAATTATCCAAAAGGGTTGAATAAGAGGAACCATTCTCCAATGATTAATAAGAAGCATCATCTATAAAAATTTACAAGGAAACATCGATCACCCATACACATGTGTACTCTTTCCTCGCTCGTCACTTCAAATTTCAAGTTAAGCATTTTCATATTTATTTTTATGGACATTGACTACCATGTGTTCATTTTATGTTTTTCTTTGATCAACTTACACATTTGGATACTTATCTAAAATAAAAATTATGTTATACACACTCGTGTACATCTCATTCCTTTTTATCTAGTATTTTTATTGCATTTCAACCTTAGAATAAAAGGGGGCATTTTTAGACACTAAAATTTTGTAATTAATACTTAACAATATCAGTTTTGAATTAACTTCACCTTGCATGAATTTTATGTAAAGACATGAATCTCATTTTCCATTCTCCCATATCCACTTGTCTTCTATAGGTCTTAATATTTCCAAGTTACTCTTAGTGACATATAGGAAACCTTCAATGTTTATGTCAAATAGGTTATTTATCTTACTTAGACATCTCCAGAGCATCAAATTAGTGTTTTTATCTCCTAAATAATAATGTCATACTCACAACATACCTTATGACAATAATGCATAAGTTTGATGGTTTCAGTCTCATGCCAAGTAATCATCTAGTGCTTTGATGGCATGAAGAAATGCCTAAAGAGTTTCCTATACATACATAATTGGTGTAACCCTATTACATTTATATCATCTATATAATAAAAAAACATCAAGCCTATTCAAACACTTGCACATTTAAGATGACTTCCATATTTATCCTAATTTTCTAATCAGTCACTAAGAGTAGTTTGTACCAAGTCTAAAGCATTCAAGAACCAAGTCAAGGTTGTCAAATTTTAAGGATTAAAAGCTAGATCACATCTTGCATAATTTTTTTTTTAAAACTATTATAAACATCCATCTAACTAGCATACGCACATCCAATTTGACTTCCCTCTTTAGAGTATTTGATATGTAGGCAATACTTAACCAATCAATGGGGAGTGTTTGAGGTTAGCTCAACCCACATTTATTCCAGTTTTCAAGAAAAATTATCATTGCAGGTTGACCTAATGTTTGAAATGAAGGATAAATATTTATGTGGGTTGTGTGCATTATCAAACCTCATGATCACACATAGATCCAAAAGAAAATAAATTTAAACTTTGTTACAAAAATAATGGAAAAATATACATAGATGGAACCATCAGATTCAACATAGACATCTAGCAATACCAATCTTAGGATGATGATATTATCTAGGTACAACAAACCTCTAGATCTTGATCCAAGTGACCTTCAGTCAATTTTTCCATCCTTCATATTGTCTACACTCTATGTCAATCAGGTACAAAAAAAACCTCTAAGTATATTATCCTCTTTATTACTTTTTATACTTATTAAGTGAAATTACTAAATCAATTACAAGTTGTTACATATTTAGATTTACACTTAATTTTCATACATTTTTAAAAATTATACATATATGTTATATATTATTTAGGGTTAACATTAATATAAATGAGGGTAAAAAACATGTATTTATGACTATAACTACATATTAAGTTATATATTAAAATACATATGACATAGTGGGGGTGCACAATTGGCAAAGGTTAATATATTTATTGATCTAGTAGGTCACATTTTCTTGGTAAGGTAATCACTTTTCACCAGAGCTACAAACTAGTCTAGGAAATAATTGGGGGGCTTAGATACCCAAGTGATTATCTACCTCATGTATACTTGATATACCATATATCCAATAGGTTTTATAAAACCACTAACAGTCACATTTGGCCAATAAAATACTACTAACAACCACAACCAACCCATAAAATACTACCAATAACCACAACTAGCCTCGAGAATACTACCAACGGCCACATCCATCCTAATATGTCTTAGAGGGATTTGAAACTAGGTGGAACTTGAAATAACCAAGACATTTTACCAACTCACCCACATCTCATTAGCATTAGGTCACATATTTAAGACTACATATTTATTAATATATTTATAACTTTAATACTATATAGTTAGTCATATATTTAAGATTAAAAGTGGATATTCAAAATAAATAATACATGTTATCTATACTTTTAGGGAGATATATACCCACAAAAATGTTGTAACCATAGCTAAACCATCTCAAAAACTAGGTGAGAACATATTATTTAGGGTGATTAGAAGCGAAGCAAGAAATTGAAGAAAATTTAGGCTAATGGGTCAATAGATACATTGATCCAAATAACTTTTTTTTAAAAGGAAAAAAATCTAATTTTATGTAATTAATGAATATTAGACATTGAAACTACCCTTGGTATTAATCTCATACCATAGAGCATATTAAAAAGTGCAAAACCCAAAATAACTAGTGAGCATTGCCACTCCACCAATTCTCTATGAAGAAAATTGAATAGATCATGACATGTGGTGTCATCTCATTGCATGGAGATAAACACAAGATATGATTAAAAAAAATTAAAAATAAATAAATAAACAAACAAATAAGACCCTTTGTGAGTTGAGTTCACAAGATCTGGACACGTGGTATCATCTTGTTTCATGAACATTACATAACTCTCCTAACCCAAAGAAAATAAAAAATGAAATAATCTAAATAAAATGACACTTTTCATATTATTGTCACATAGAAAAAACCAAAAAATTTAAAGTAAAAAAAATGTTACTAAAACATGGAATTCAAAAAAAAATGTGACAAATGTCAATGTCTCATTGAGTTCAGAATAATTTAAACCTTGATAATTACTTATTTTACAAATCCCGCAAGAAACCTATGAAAATAATTCATGGGGATAAAACATGTGGCCTATTTACATTATCATAAAAAAGGTGGAGACTCAAATAAGAAATGAAAAAACATAAACTTAAAAATTCCATATAAAAAATGAGAAAGATAAATATTAAGAGAGCATACCTTGAAGATTAATCAACAAACATAGAATCTAGTTATTAAAATAGTGGACCAAATTATTTATGTTGGTGACAACAAAAAACATTAAAAAAGAAAAGGATTCACCACCATCATGACACTCTCAATGTGAAATACTTCCATAAAGGAGCATAAAACACATGGAAAAATCTCATTTCTCAGAGATTCATAGGTATCAATTATGATGTAGGATAACTATACTCAGAGTAATAGCACATCATTAATGATGGATGTAAAATGTCACCTCATTATTAATTTATAAAACCAAATTATCACCATCCAAAAAATTAAAAAAATGGAAATTATTATTTCTTATCCTCCCTATCAGTGTTTGATTTCACCTTGGGTGACAATTAATACTTATATCCTATGTTGTATACAACCTAAATTGGTCAAGCAACTACACATATCATGTATTTTCACAATCCTTGTCATAGTAGACTTCAAATGAGAGAATATGAGCCTTGTTCACATTAGCCATGTCCTTATTTTAATTATCTTGATCTTGTTTATTTCTTTTATCACTTCTCTATTATCTCAATCAACTGACCTATACCTATAGGAACCCCTAAACTTGTTCTGTGTCAATCCCAACTTATTTTTCTAAGTCCCAAACAACATAATTTTGTAGGACTATAGCTCTTAGTTTTCCTATCCTTTTTGGTGTTATTTTCTAATGGTCATTTTTTATTGTTTAATAGGTCCTAAACCCTTCTTATCCCCTCCCTTAATTTTTACTTAGATTTTTATGTTGGCTAATGCGAATAAAATTCCCAAATTCAAAATGAAGAGTCTCTTATATAAAGGACTTTACAAGGCATTTTATATCTAGCACTTACTACTTTGGCACATTAGATAATAAAAATTAGTCAATAGTATAGCTTAAATTTTTTATCACACATAGACTTGCATGTTTGATCAAGTAAGGGCCTAGACGAAAGTCATTCTTACATCTATCATGTGCATTGATTATGCAGATTCCCTAAGGGAGAAATACATTTGATCTAAGAACCTAGATTGAGGGTTAATGTAGGTAGTGATCAAGATAGTAAGGGTTCTATATCATGCAATCATTCTTTCCCTAACCCATATTTTCCCCCTTCTTTTGATGCATTTATTTTTTCATGTGTGTAGATGAATACAAGGTTTGGAGACTAAAATGGACCTATAATGAGCTTTGTTGACTTTCATCCTCTAAAATTTCATACACATGCTCACATTGAGGTGGTGAATAAAACTATAAAGCTCATATCTCTAAGAAAATATGGAAGAGGTGGATTACAATGCTAGTGCCACTCATGTCCACTTTTGGTGCTCTTGTCTAATCATAAAATGAAGGCCAGATCCAGATTTATGATGGTGTCCCAGTCCTACACCTTAATTTCCATCTCCTGAATTATTCATTTCAGTCCATTTTTAATAGGTTTATTTCTTCTCCTCATGTAAATTATTAGATAAAAATATATATTTTTCCATATTAAATTATATTTTCTCCCTTATTCCAGACCCCTTATTATTTAAGAACTACACACTACTTTCTAAAAAATAATACAAATTTTTGGCAAACCCAACTTACTTTGAACAAATCTAAAACCCTAGATCAAAAACCTAGATTTATAAAATAGGTCTTCAAACCCCAAGCCTTGGTTTATTTGCAAATTTTTAAAAAAATATTTTAGAATTTTTAAAAATTGTTTACTTTGTCAAATATAATTTCAAAATTGCAATATTAGTAGTTTTATTGTGAAAAAACTTAATTTAAAGTTTTCAATGTTTATATAAAATTTTGTGTACTTATTCTATTCAAATTTATTTCTAGAATCTAAATTATTGGCATAATTTTCAAAAATTCTAAAACCCTGGCTCAAAACCCTAGACTTCCAAACTAGGTCCTCAAACCCCAAGTTTTCGTGCCTTAAAATTTTTAGAAAAATAGTTTGAAATTTGTGCAAATTATTTACTTTGTCAAACGTAAATTCAAAATCTCCATGTTCATAGTTATTTTTGCATTTATTTGCTTAATATTACTTTTCAATATTCTCTTTGGTGAAAGAAATAAAATGGCCACTAAGGCACTTCTTCCCTCTCATCCCATAGATCAATTTTTAAAATTTTCTCATAATTATGACAATGAACAGACAAATTTTCAAAACTTCACATTAGCTAAAAATGTGGAAAATGATTTTATTTACAATGAAGATAATTATTACTGTTATAATGAAGAATATGATGATATACGTGAAATTGATAATGAATCACAAATAGATGCATCTTCTTCTCTCAAACCTATCTCTTTTATTCATTATTCTAAAGAAAATAATTTTGATAAATGGGAAAGATACTTCTCAGCTCATTTTCCTATGCACAATGCACCAAATGAACAAATTAGTTATACACTTCCAAGTTAACCTCTTATTGGTGATAATTTGCTTCCATGTGAACCTAATCTCTCTCAGAATAGAATTATCAATGCATAGTCCAAATGATGCATCTAATGCTCTTAACCCTACTTTACCAAAAGAATGTCTGAATGAAAATTCTTCTTCACTTATATTTCATATTGCACATGAAAATAATGCATACACTCCATCCATGGATAACATTGATGCACATGATATTCCAATTTCAAATGATAATCTATTACACATTTGAAAGGAATTAAATTATTTTCTTACACCTCTCCCTAGCAATGAGGGAAGTGATAATGAGTATGATAGTGAACATGCCAATGAATATGAAAATGATAGTGATTATGAACAATATTCCAATTATGATAATGCATGGAATAGTGATTATTATTATGCACATAGTGAAGAAGAATATGCATCTCATGTTTCTAACTCTTCTCACTCATCCTCTCAAACATAATGCACTTCAAAATGTTGTTTATACTTCTATGCATGATTCTATTTCAAATAATGCACATGTTAATGCTAATATCCCATCTTCTACTCAATTAGAATGTGATACACTAAAACATAAATATACCAATGAATCTCCCAAGCCACCCCTCACTACAGTAGAACCTAGTTCTCACTCTTCACCTAAAGAGAATGGTAGCCCACATCCCTCTAGTAAGGTCCAAGTTACCATTACTCCCAAGGTTCAAGTGAGCACACCCCCTCTTTATGATCCAATTTCTAAATGTATAATTCTCATGGATAAAATAAAAAATCAAATTCAATGATTAAATGAACCAATTAAAGATGTTAATGTACCATCCCAGGAGATTATATCTTTAATGCATGTAGTTGGTGAATTACAATACCAAGTACATCTCCTTACCTTAGAAAACAAGGCTTATAAGTCTTGGATGGATGTCAATGAATTACATGGTAACCCTCTTCCAAATACATTTATAAAAGTGTCATTACCTAAGCATTTCTAGATACAATCATTGCCTCACTTTGATGGAATTGGAGATCCATTCATACACCTTTAGGCCTTTTAGAAAGCTTTGTCATCTCATGCGAGTCTTTTGATTATACTCAAGTTATTCTAGTAGAAATTAGTGGGGGAAGCATAGAATTGGTTCTTTCATCTAGTCCCCATTGGTCCTTGCACACATATGATGACTTAGAAGAGGCATTTATTAGATATTACATAGCAAACATGGGCCCTCATGTTACATATGAGAAACTTGCCACACTCCATTAGAATACTTTAGAGCTAGTCAATGATTATATCTTATGATTCAAGACTCACATGTTAATATTGATCTACAAACC
Source organism: Torreya grandis (assembly GCA_037957365.1). Lineage (NCBI taxonomy): Eukaryota > Viridiplantae > Streptophyta > Pinopsida > Cupressales > Taxaceae > Torreya > Torreya grandis. Next base: position 102,781 of record JARHVA010001515.1, read on the forward strand.
AATAGATTTAGAGATTCAACATATCTTTATTAATGGACTTCATCAACCTCTCCTTCGATCATCTACTATATCAGACAGAGTCTTCTTTCAAGCACTTATGCTATATAGTTCTAGATTTGGAAAAGAAATTGGGATTGATTGAGGTAGATTCAATTGTTCAGATTATTCTAGATTTCATAATAGTATCTACATCTACATCTTCTAGCACACAACATCCACTATGTCTTAAAAAAGAAAGGAGAACACAACTAGAAAATCAACCAGTTAAGAACAAAGAGCCATTTTTAGAGAACAACCTACAATATGCACTATAGAGAACAACAATAAGGCACCACTACAGTTTGATTAAGAGTGGGATAGCCCATGTGTCATATTAATAGCACTATTAGATAGGAGGTTAATCACATTGCCTTATACTCATTGACATGAGATCCACATCTCCTACAAAAATAGCCTCATTGACCCTTTTGTAACTATCATCGTATTCATGTAGACATAGAGATAATGATTGTTATAGACTCAGAGATTGCATTAATATATGTGTTGATAATGGCATCATAGAATTCACACAAGGGTCACCAAGATCTCCTCCACCATGGAACCATAGACCTCATTCATCCATGACTAAAGTCATCCCAGAACATTACTTCATAGGAATCATTAGTCATTCATAATGAGAAAAATATAAGTTCTAGGACAGAGCCTCATCGGGGATCTCCTATTCCATCTATTCAGAAGGTTTATAAACTTGTACAACAAGAATAGCCTACATATAGTACTATATTATATGGAGTACATAGTGCATTTCCATATACATATCAAACAGAGTCATAGGCATCGCATCAGAGTACTACTCACAATAAATATTCACTATGGCCATATTTTTTGGGTCCTATCTCATTTAGAAATTCACTAGTATTAAGATTAAATTAACCCACATCATAGAGTACTGCTCACAAGAAATATTCACTATGACCAAAAATTTTGGGTCTTATCCCACATATCAATCCACTATGATTGAATTAAACAAGCCCTCATCACAAGTTTCAGCTCTAGCTCGATCTATGGCTCAGTCATACACATAATATTAGAGGCCATAGGTTATATGATTATGGATAGATGATCCTTCTTCACAATACACAATTCCTATTGCACATCCAATAAAGTTATATTTTGTACAATCTCCATGTCCAACTACAATTAGTACACAATAAACATTATCAGATACAAAACATATTCTTACATATCATGAGTAGTATAGGTATTTTTTTAATTGGCCACCAAGGTTTATATATTGATACAACATAGAGTGATACAATCCACATTCATACCAGCATCATTTTTTAGCTTCACTGAGTAGGGCAATGATGAAGCCAAAGGTCTAGTTAGCCTTTGTATTCTTGAACCACTCTTGTGGAAGTAATATGCAAAACATGCTATCTTACATCCCCAAATACTAATAACTAACATTCCTAATTTCTAATAACCATCCATAGCCAAAACTATCTTATCAAAATCTAGTTCTTACCAAATCCTACTTTACGAAACAATTTACCAACCTTAAACCATCTCAATTTATCCCAACAATTTCCCAATTACAAAACCAACAAATTTTTTGGTCACATATAATTAAAAACCAAATAAAATTCTTTACTTACATATAATTCAAAGCCAAAAGCTAGCATCACATTTATAAACAAAATAATCAAATCACATATCCCAAGTACCATTTTACCAAATATACATAGCCTCATCATCAATACCAAATCAACTATATATATACTTGTAAATAAACCATATGCAATGAATATAAAAATATATTTCAAATCTCATAACATAATATGCATGAGTCAAAATGAAAACAATATCCATATATACATAACAAAATTTTCAAAACATATACATCATATCAAGATATAATCAATCATGGATGGGCATCATGCCCTCACTCTTAGTCTCACTCTCTCCTCCAGTACTAGTCCCATAGTCTAGCCTAGTACTTGATGACCTACCACCTCCTTGAGATCTTAAATTCCTTTCATCGAATCTCTGAATCCAATAACCACCCATGCTCCTCACACAAATATGTATACTACCTCTAAAGATCCATATACTTATTCATAATCTATGTACTCACCAATCCATAATCAAGTGGAGGCATCCTATGCTTATCTATCTCATCCCTAAGCTCATCTCTCTCTCCCACTACTCTAACATATGTAATTATTGATACAGAAACTCTATCAAATAATGAGCATAAACCCCAGCTATAACTATCACTCACTCTATCAAACCCTCTTCCACTACATCATCAACAACATGTTGCATGAGCTGTTAGAGTGTCAACTCAATGATGGTCTCCTAGAACCCATCATCTCTACCTCCTCCCCCAATAGGTTCTTCATCTTGAGCACCTCCCACTCTACTTGCATGCAAAATTACAACACTGCATTAGATATACATTTTGTAAACAACCTAAAACAAACATAAACATCTACATAATTTAAATATAATCAATGCTTACCTCCCATCATCTGGATCAGCATAAGATCCTCATAATCAAGGGAATTCCCTCCATCAATAAGATATAATGGAACCCATCGGTGCCTCTATGCATCCAACATCATCTACATTAGGAAAATATATAGTCTCATCTTGTGCATTGAAAGGTAATGGTGCTAACTTAGCCTTAGTAGGTCTCTCATGTGCTCCTTCCCTCACTAGTGCCCATGCACTCCTCACCTATACCCATGCTACCAAGGAAACATCCTGTGATACCCCAAACTATCTTTTCATGCACTCATACTGAAAGTGCTTGTACACTCCAACCCAACGGTCATGTAACCAACAACTTACTCTCATATACCACAACTACATTCCATCCTCAGGCTACCCAAAGAATCCTCTATAAGGCCTCCATATGATATCTTGAGCCACCAGTCTGTCTAAAAATCATCTATAGTGATCTATCCTAGGATACTGAATATACAACATAGTCATCCACCACTCTCCAAATGGTTATAGAGGTGCCCACCTCTCTCTCATTAATCATATTGGTTGTACAATCGCTATGTGATCATAAGCCCAATAATGTAATAGAGTAGCCACACTCACACCACCACTGAATGCCTCGTAGGTAAACCTATAAATATCCCTGTATAAGTGGGCAAGCATAGTCCTACCCCATGATAACACATTACCATACACCTCTATATTACACATTTTCCTATCCATCATATATGCAATCAACACCCCACTCCCATCCATAATAATAAATGAAGCTAACAACACAACCAACCACTTCCATAGGTGCAAAACACTAGACTATATTATAACTAATAAAATCACACCACTATCATTACCTCTCTGATGTATGCTTGAGGGCACACCAAAAAAATATAATGATGCATGATTAATAACATCAACACCCATGTCATCTTGTAAAGTCACATGCCATCCATTAATTGACAAATGTAAAGTATGGTACATATCCCCTAGATTAATCATAATCTCTCTAGTAAGAAGACAAAAAGTACATGTGTCTACATTCCACCTCTCACATAAGGTGGTAATTAGATATCTATCCCACTACACAATACCTAGGTCACACACATGACCTAACCCTGCCTTATTCATCAAAACCCTCTCATCTATTGATAAAGGTAACAATCTCAATGTCTCTATCACGTGGCCTAAATGAAACTCCATCATCCATAACTCACCCTACAAAAACACTAGAAAATACATATATGTCAGTCAACCATGCCAATGAAAATAACTAAGATACAAAATAATAGGAAAAAATCAAAAGCCTAGAAAACTAGCCTTAGTGGACAACAACATCAAAACCTAGACATCAATGCGAAACACTAGAAAAGAGAAATGACACTTGGATAGGAGAATTAGAACTAGTATAAATTTCCTAAAACAATTCAAAATAGCTCAAAAACATCAAAAATAGGCTTCCAAATAGGTAAAAACTATATGTTTCAGCTACTTACTAGGGTAATCTCCCCACCAGCCTCAACTTGGGCTACCAGTTTCTCAAATTAGGGTCATGGTAGGTGGTTGTATCCTCATCATATCATGTACCCTAGAGCTCCAAAATATCAAACTAATCAATGTGAAAATGAATCAATAATCAATTCAATTTTCCTATATTAAAAAACTTTCTCATTCAAAGCAAAATACCATTTTGCCCATAAATAGAACCCCGTAGCTATATTTTATAAATTGTTTTATTCCATGAAATCATGACAATGATACCTTTGATATCACATTAGCCTCGCTCTCTTAATACATCATCTGAATACTATGTTACACACATCTCTATACCTCTTTTATATCTAGACATACAACTTGGCCCTAACTAATCAAAACTTGTTCCAAACTAAACAACTCAAACTAATAAATCAAATAACTTCTCAATAAATTCAAACTATACCAACCTTGCTTCTATCATTACACCAATAGTCATCACTTTTGGCTCAAACTCCTCTATCACAAGATCTCATCCCTCTCCCCAAAAGGGGGCATCATTCCAATTATTCTTATTCCTACACTTATCTAGCCTACTCATCCACACTCATAAGTGGATATACCATGGTTCTTACACCTTAGGTAGTCAAATTACCCAATTCATCTCAGATCGGTTGAGATATATAATCACTCAGAATCCATGGGTCACTCAACATTACTCAAGACATTTAGACGGATACACCTTCAATTTATACATACACCATGATTCTTACACATCCAATAGTTAGATTATCAATTTCAGCTTAGATTGGTCAAGATATATAGTGATTCAGATTACATGGTTTTGTTTCCAAAATTAGCTCAGCTCATTTTTGGAACAACCCCCTGTAAAACTTGTTTGTTTCGCCTTTTGTCTCTCTAAGTCCGTTTCTAAGACGAGTTTTCCTAGTTCTCGTTCTTGCTCAACTAATACCGTTTAAAGCTCGTAACATCTTTTCATTACATTTTTCCCAAAATGTGAAAGTTGTTATGTTCTCGATGTGATCAGGGGACCCAATTTTGCTTTTTTAGAGTTAGTGTTTTTCTTTTATTTTTGTGCACGGGGGGCAAAAATTACCGTCAGTGTATTTTTTTCTCCCACATGTAGGAGTGGAAAATTTTGCCGCCCCTACATTTGGACGTGCATGGGTGGAAATTTTTACTGCCCATACATTTTCATCTTTCACATGCAGGAGTGGTGAATTTCACCACCCCTGCATGTCCTTTCACTTTTCTAGTGCAAGGGCAACAAATTTTGTTGCCCCTACACTATCTCAATTTTCATGCACAGCATTTTTTACCAAATGCACCGAGTTGTTGGGGTCAATTTTCACCCCATTTAATCCAATTTTAACCTCATTTTTCTTCATTCCTCCTCTCCTCCTCCTACCCTCTACCTCTAGATGATTCAGTGAATGGGTAAAAGTGCATTTTGGAAGATTTGAGCTCGTCACACACGTGGTTTTCTAGGGAGGTCTTGTATTTGGCATTTATTTCTTTTCCTTTTCACTTTTTGAGTTTTGTTTTCAGTTTATGTTTTTGTTGGGGTTTTGTGTTTGTTTTTCCTCTCTCCCTTGAGCTTTCTTGGCCTTACTTGCAACAAACTGTACTTTTGCCGCCCTAGCTACACCTTAACCATGCCTACCCAACACCTGCGTCAGCGGTGAATTTCACCACAGATGCAAGTTTTCACTCAACCTACACGGGCAGAAAATTTTTCCACCGACGTAGGCTAAAAGTGCATAGGCGACAAATTTTGATGCCCCTACACTTTCCCCCTAAAACCTCCATGGGTAGTGAAATTCACCACCCGTGCTCCTTTTTGTTCCTCCCCTTCATGCAAGGGTGGCAAAATTTGCCACCCTAGCATGCAAGTCCTCCCCTTCATGCAAGGGTGGCGAAATTGACTGCCTATGCATGCAAAGTCCATTCTGCATGCTTGGGTAGCAAATTTTATTGCCCTTGCATTTTTCCTCCAAATTTCTCCAACTCTGGAGAGATTTTAATCTTTTTCATTTTTTCCACCACCTCTTCTTTTTCCCTTGATTTCTAACCTGGCCCTATGAAGTGCCCTTCCTTGGTCATGATCACCCAATGTTGGAATTCCCCAATTTGCCCACTATTCCCTAATTGCACGATCATGATTGCAGTACCCCCTTAAGAGTCTTGTTCATCGGCACCCACTCAACTAAGACCAGTTTCAATGACTGAGGCTTCTCTGAAGAAGTCAAAGGCCATGAAGTACTGATACCATGGCATTTTTTTGATCACTTCAGTCACCTCTAATGTTGATGACATTAGAGATATAGAGATTGGCCATATGGATATGGCCGAGTTTGTGACCAGAACTAAAGCAACAAACCCAAGCTCCAAAATGAAGAGAATCATCGAGAGCAACATTTATTTGGTTGCTACTTTCCCAGTAGTAGCACATCATACAGATTTCATCCTCTAGTGCACCCAATTCTACAACAAAGAGACCAAATTAGTATCAGATGCTAGCGATAACATAATAATTTAGCTAGACCCCAAATTCATTGATAAAGTCTACATGTGCCCTCCTACTACTGAAGTGCTGAGAATTGACTTCGTAGAGGCATAGAAGGAGTATGACAAGGACCCTAAGAGGGTAAAGAAAGTGATGAATCACAGGTGGATTAAGGCCCCCAGGACCAACTTGTCCAGGTGGCTATGGAATTTCTTGATAAGTGATTTCATTGAAGAGATTGGTGACCTGATTACGCTTCTCAGCAGAGTACGAGGCCTCCCATCTTCCTCACAATTCCATGAATGGATGTATCCCTTCATCAAGATCATCCTCCAAAGGAAGCAGGTCATCTTCTGGGGTGAGCTGATCAACAATGTTCTTTACGAGTAGTTGACCAAGGTATCAGCTGCTTCAAAGATCTATATGACTTCGTACCTAGTGTACATTGCAGCCTCCATGCAAACCTTTCTAGGTTTGACAACTGAAAGAGATAGAAAAACCACTCCAGTCTACTCATATTACCTTCAATTAACACTACGAGGATCAATCCACCATTTTAGGAGGGTAAATGATGCCTTCTTTGTGGTGTTTTTGTGCCTTTTTGACCCTCAGCTTGAATAGATGAGAATATCCGATGAAGCCTGGACGGTCGTCAATGACTATGGCTATATGTTTCTATAATTTCCCTCCTACTATCTTCAGTTGGCTTTTTCTAAGGCTATCCCTATATGCTCCCTAGATTTTCTTCTGATAAGTTAGTTCTAATGGCGTTGTGTAGACAAATGATTGTCGTACACACTAGACAGATAGAATTGAAAAAACCAATTTTGAGGTTTCTAATTGAAATTGGTAGATACTCAATTTTGATAGCAGTCAAAGCCAAGGTCATGGAAATAGAGATGCAGCTAGTTACTATGAAACAATTTAAGAGAAGGGAAAATTTTGACTATAGGGGTGTCAAAGACATGATCAGATGAAAGACTCAGTTACATGAGCTTATGATCGAAGACATCTGGGTAGACCTAAGGACAGCTGAAGAAATTAGGAGGATGGACTATAGTAAGCTGACCTTGGAATAGATTAAATATTTGGAGCTTGCAGATATTCCCTTCAATTTGGTTGATGATAAAAACATTATCAACAGCAGGTACCTGGCTGAGAAGGTTGCTGACTCTCCTCTTCCACTTATCCAGTGGTCCCAAAAAGAATTGAATTTTTTTAGGAAGAGCTTCAAACCAATATTGGCTAACACCAATGATTGGTTAACCACCAAAGGGATCATGCTAAAAGAGTTTATTACATGATTAGAGACTAAATTCCAAGTAGAAAGAAAGAAGGAAGAAAATAAGACCAAGAACAAAGGTGAAGCTCCTTCCCCATCTAGGCCTCACAAGCCTAGAATCATCTTTGTTTCTAAGAATTTAAAAGTTGATGAAGAGCCAGAATCAATGGCTAAGGGAGTTGGAGAATAAATCTCTCAAGAACAGGCAGCTTAACAAATCGAAATAGATGACAGGCCCTTAGAGCAGTAAGGAATTGAGCCTCTACCTTTCCAAAAAGGGGCATAGCCACTTCCAGACGTCTCTCCTTCACCACCTCTATCTCCTATTAGTGTTCCTTCTTCTGGAGCTACCTCTCCTTCCAAATTCATGTTTGGTGATCCTCAAGGTGCTTTTGGAGATACTCTTCATTCCTCAAGTTCTATTCCTAGTCTAGCGTCTCCTTCCTTCAATCTAGGAGAAAGTTTTGCCCTTGATCAATTAACGGCCAGTACGGTTTCAGCGTGACTACTGTTACCACTTGCAGTGTAAAAGTTACCATGGTAACACCAGCTGTAGGAACCATTGCCACAATAGGTACTTCTTCTCTCCCTACTTGGATGTAAAATTTCATGCCCCAAAAGAAAGAAGCTAGCCATTTCTGCAGATGACTTTGGTTTTGGCAAGATAGTGTCGGTGAAAGCTAAGACCCCTAAGAGACTAAGGATACTCTCAAAATTGGTTGAAGAAAAGGGGCATAAATTTTTGGAAATAGCTAAACCTCCGTAGGATGCCACCCTTGAGGGTTTTGACATGAGAAACTATTCCATTTCTCGTATTGAGCTCAGAAAAGTTACACACAAAGGTGCGAAGAGAAATCTACAATTCGTAATGGACATCATGGTCTATAAATTTGATAGAGAAAAGGAGATGAAGGATTACTATAAATCCAAGGTAGAAAAGTTGACTGCAGTAGTCAAGAAATTCACTCTTGCCCCTGAAGCAGCAACCCTAGAAGCCTTTTCTATAGACGACTATGTTATTCAAAAAGCATATAAAACCTATATGAAAGATAAAGTGCTAGAGGATTACATTGAAAAGATGCACACTTAGATAATTTCATTACTTACAGAGGTTACCGAGAAGAGAGACAAGATGAAGAAGGTGATGACAGATTTGGAGGACCTTGTCTCACTTATTTCTTAGGACATTGACAGTACAGAGAAATATCTTAACAAGTGGAGGTAAATGAAAGATCTCAAGAAAAGCACCTTGATATCCATCAATGTTATTTCTATCAAATATTCCTATGTTGAGATTAAGGAATCACTGATATATAGGATTCAGGTACTCAAGGAGTTGATTGAAGATCTCAAGTCTTCCAAGGATGCTAGCGAAAAAAGTGACACAGGCCTGTTGAATAGATTGGAAGAATTGCCTTGCGACCTCACCTCCAAGGATAATCGATTTCTCTCAGTCAAAGAGATGATCTGAGGATTCAAAGGTATGATTCAGAGGGATTTCAAAGAAAAAGTGTTTTTAATGACTTTTGTGGACAATATTTTAGATACTCAGTTAACTCTGGATAATCTAAGATTCAAGTTAACTAGTCATGCTAAGGCAATCACAGCATTGAAGGACGCTATAATCACTACTAGAGTCAACTTCAGGAACACCATTATGCCAGACAATATAGGAATTCATGCATCTATTGCTATGTACGATGCTCATCTAAAGAAGTCTGGCAACAAGAGCTGAACCATTTTCCCCTTCTCTCTTCTTCCTCCCTTCTCATGCACTTTTGTCATGTAAAATCGCATGTAATTTTGTAATGTGTAATTACATGTAAAAATTCCAGAAAAATATCTCAAAATTCAAAGATGACTCATCTTTGACCAAGATATTTTTGTATTTTAATCTTTTTAATTTTGGAAGGTTTCTCCTTATATATAGAGGGGACCTCTTTTGTAAATGGATCTTTGATAATTGAGAGCAAAAACTCTGCTAAAATTGAGACACCTCTTGAGACTTCGTGCTCAACTTGTAAATCATATTTCATCAAATGAATGAGAAACAAGTTTATTTCAAACTTTGTGTTGAAGTAATTTGTGTTATTTAGGAAGTGGTTCTTATGTCCTCTTTCCTAATAATCTCTTATCTGTTTGATCTAATAAGCAAAGTGTATCTATTGATATTATCTGAGGACGTTTCTAAAAGATAGAAGAAAGATTTTGAGCTACATTTATCTTGGTGATCCTTTTATCTTTTATGGTTTTAGGCAAAGACTTTTGGCTTTGTTTCACTCTACAGTTATGCGTATTCCAAATTAGTGAATGAGACGATGGAAGAATTTGTGCTTACGTAGGTTTCCTTGTAGACTTTGTTACTTATTTCAGGAGATTTTCTACTCTAGGCTGAACACCATTCCTGAAAGAAGAGGAATGTTCTTAGCCAATGACCAGGATTTCTCTCTCTTGTTCCTTGGACATCACCTCTAAAAAAAAGAGGTAGATGTTGTTATACTACCCCAAATATTATTTTTTGCTTACTTATATATATACATATAGCGTATAATATTCATAGGGAACCTCCCCTTGATGAGAGGAGAGATTTACCTCATCTAGATGTTGTAAATCCACACATTTTATGGTGTAAATCTCCTTGTGATGTGGTTGATATACTCATTTTGTCATCAGTTACTTGATGATAAAATATTCACGCAACATTTTTTGGCGACTCCGCTGAGGATGAGCGCGTAGTTTGAAGTCTCAAACTTTAAACTAAAGTAGATCGTACTCTTTTCTATTTTTTTCTACAATCCATCAACTCCACATTATACCAGAGGCTAGAAATCCCAATGTGTTGTTGACCTTACTTTTGAGTTGGTGTAACAGAGTAATTTCAAGTTGTTTCCTTCACAACCTCACCTTAGACAAACTAAGAGTCTTCCTCCTAGCCCTACCATGCCACCAACACAAAGCAGAGCTTCTTTTTCTATTGCTAACCAAGCTTTACCTATCCAAGCTCCACCTAGATTAGTGATCCCACTTTTTCATAATCAAATCATGGCTCAAGGCCCTTGGGGTAGTTATTTCAGTCCACTGAATTTGACTCCACCTCTGCATGAGCTTCCATGCAGTTCAAGGAAGAATTTCCTCAAATTTTTTGTTGATGGGAAGGTTCATCTTGATGAACACATTGTAGCTTTTAGCAAAGCCTGCGACGTCATAGGTGTGGAATTTGAAGACGTAGCAGTCAGGTTGTTCCTAGAGACACTACAAGATGCTATTGCAAACTAGATCAGTGACTGATTGGGACACTCTATAAGACAAATTTGAAGCCAGATTCAAGCTTGCAAAAGATACACATGCTTTGTTGGCCCACCTCACCCAGATGAAGAAAGAGCCTCATGAGCCTATGAGGGATTTTATTACCAAGTTCGACAAGTTGAGGCACATAATTCCCATGGTCACCCAGTCGACACCTCATAACCTCAAATGCTTCTTCATCAATTCAAAATTACTTGAAGTAAGTTTCTTGTTGAGATGGGCTAAACACATAGACCTTGTTGTTGCTTAGAACTTGGATACTGAGGTATAAGATGACCTTATCTTGGCAAAAAAGATAAGGAGAGACCGTAATAAAGATAAATTCTCTTCATCTTCTAAGTATTCACCTATAGTCACCACTGACCCGATGGTACAAAAGCTAGAAAATGAAATGCTAGCTCTCAAAAATCAAATAGCGTAAGGAATGTCATCTTCTCTTACATAAAAAGATATTCCCAAGAGGACATTTCAGAATCAGGCATACTAAGGCAATGCTGCCAGGAATCAGGGATAGTAAAATCACCTTCCCCCTCCATAGTAGAACCTCACCCTTGAAGCGCCTCCAAATAAATCAGTAGTCAGATATCTAGAAGCTGAAGCAGATTTCTCATTCTAGCCCTAGTTAAATCCCAAAGATGATGCTAATCTCTTCACTAAGGAAGAAGAAGAATTAGTTGGCGACTCCAATATTGGTTTCCTGGATTACTAGGATGAAGTTGAAAGTAAAGGAGAAGGGTTGGATGGATCTTATGCTATTTTTACTAGATCTCAAAACCAGTCAGCTCCACAAGCTGACAAAGGAAAAGTAGGAGAAGAACCTCAACCGGTGGTTTCCATCACTAAACGAGGAACTCCATTGCTTCCTCAATCAAAAGATCAGGTAACTCACAAAAAGTAAGTACCTCCAACCACCCCATACCTTCCACCTCTGTTACTCAGACCAGTGCCACACCTACTAAAGACCCAGATGATGGACTCTCTTCCTGTGTTTCAAATTCTTTTCAATTATTTGATATAATTGATCACACCAAAAAGACTAAAATCTAAATGATAGAGATTGAATATTTGAGGGCTAACCTTGAACAATTTGATAGATTAGCGAAATATGTGAAAAATAAGGCCATCCCCACATGACAAGATTCTTCAAAATCCATTCATGATCCCCCTAAAGATAAATCCACCGAGAATAATCTCGTCATGACTCATCTAGTTGTTCTCAAGAAAATAGAACCTTTTTATGTTTTGTAATGATTTTGATATTCAATATATGTAGAAATACCCTTAAGGTAGGGAAACACCATATAATACTCCTTTAGGAAGAAATAACTCCACAATGTCTCTTCGAGGGGACAACCTCCAATATCCTTTTAAACTAGAAGACTCGATGCTTACTTGATATCTTTCCATGATAATCATCTCCTATATATATATATACATCTATCTAACCCATGGATGGGTAACCTCCTAATCCAATGTAAGCCAACCATTACCCAATGTATTACTTCCACAAGTTACTCTATTATCCTAATATATTGTACCCATATAGCTAACTAAGGGGATGTGTGCCACATGTCAGCATCTCCATCAACCCATATACATCAATATATCATATCTCTAGGTACATAGCATTCCTTCCCTCCTTGACATGTTTTGTCCTCGAAACATAGGAAGAAAATAAATAATGAGTGTGCTTCAAATCATTGCACACTTGTCTCCAATCTCAATTTTTTACTATAACTTATTTGAAATATTATCCATATCCAGTAAAAAAATTGTGAAAAAATTTGCAACCAATCAAAAGTTATTGACAATTTTAAAAAACTAGGGTTTTGCTCCACAAATTGCCCAAATCGAAGCTCTGATACCACTTGTAATGATCTTGATATTCAATATATGTATAAATACACTTAAGGTAGGGAAACAACATATAATACTCCTTTAGGAAGGAATAACTCCACAATGTCTCTTCGAGGGGACAACCTCCAATATCCTCTTAAACGAGAAGACTCAATGCTTACTTGATATCTTTCCATGATAATCATCTCCTATATGTATACATCTATCTAACCCATGGATGGGTAACCTCCTAATCCAATGTAGGCTGACCATTACCCAATGTATTAATTCTACAAGTTACCCTATTATCTTATATATTGTACCCATATAACTAATTGAGGGGATGTGTGCCACATGTCGGCATCTCCATCAACCAATATACATCAATATATCATATCCCTAGTTACATAGCATGTTTTCTTGCTAATAAATGGTTACAAATTGAGTAATTTCATAATAGACTCTAGAGCCTTAGATAATGTCATGCCCGCCAAGGTGGCAGATTCCCTTGGTCTAACTTTGACTAAAACTTTTGGAAGGTGTTTTTCTATGAAAAACAAGCAAGTCCCACTCCTTGGTTAGATAAAAGATGCTCAATTTGCTTTCGAAGCTTTTCCAGAAGAGAGGATAAAAATGACGGTTCTAGTGGCTGATGTTCTAGCCTCTTACAGTGTCTTGCTTGGGTGAAATTTTTGCAAAGATGTTGGAGGTGAGCTGAACATGGACTTGTCGGAAGCAAGGATCCCAATTCAAGGCATTATGAAGAAATTACTTCCTGAAAAAGAGGCAAGATATGTAGTCACCTGATCATTAGCACCAGAAGCTCAAATTTTTTTTGAGTCTTCTAGCATGGGCAACTACTTCCTATTTACGGATGAAGTCCATAAGGCATCCGATGAAACTCCTATAGATGATGACTTGGAAATGTGTTCAGCTGACACAGCAGCAGAGTCGGCATAGCAAAATGAATGCATGGAGGAACCTCTTCCCCCAGATGAAGAAGATTTCAAAGTAAAAGTGGTGTCGAATGAGGTATGGATCTTAGAATTTGACAGAAGTTACTCTTCTACCAGTTTAGGAGCCAGAGTTGTGTTGGTATCTCCTCAAGGAGATATTTTTTCTTTATCCTACAAGTTGTAGTTCAACAATAGAAACAACACAACTAAGTATGAATCCATGTTACTCAGATTACAGGGTGCTAGAGAAAAGGGCATTAAACTACTCCATGCTAAAGGGGACGCTGAATTGGTGGTTTGCTAGGTAAGAAACCTCTATCAGACCAAGAATGAAAGATATCGCCACTATCGCAATCTTGTCTGGGACCAAATTGAAAATTTTGATGCTTTCAACATCTCTGCCATTCTAAGAGAATTCAATGACTAGGCGGATGCATTGGCTATTTTTGCTACTCTCTTAGTTTCCCACCTAGATTTTAAAGGAGATAAGTACACTATTGAACTGGTCTTTTAACCAAGTGTACCTGATAATGTTGGTCATTGGCAAGTATTCAACAATGACGATCAAATCATTGCCTTCTTGGAGCAAAAAGATAGATTTGAATAACTGCATTTTGAAGGTAGTGAACTTTGGGAATGTGAAGCAACTTCTGAATCAAATGCAAACACAGGTGAGGATTTCATGTAGCTTAAGGGGAATAAGATTTCCAAAGACCTGGTTTCCCTAGAGAAATTGTTTGATAACCATGATAGGTTTATTAAACAAAAGTGAACAGATTCAAACTCCTCCCAGGATTTTGATCAAGTAAACTTGGGAACCAAGGGAGATCCTAAGATGGTAAACATCGAGAAATGTTACACTCCTTAGGAGAGATTCAAGCTTGCTAATCTACTCTGCCAATATATCGATGTTTTGGCTTACTCTTATGATGACCTGAAATCACTTAGGCCCTATGATATTCACCACGAAATTCCTCTTAAGGCAAACTCTGTGCCTTATAAGCAAAAGTCTACGTAATATAATCCAAAAATCTCAAGTACCATTTTAGCTGAGATACAAAAAATGCTTGATGCATGAATAATTTTCCCAATCCATCACTCCACATGGATTACCAACATAGTGCCTGTCAAAAAGAAAAATGGTGAAATTTGAATCTGTGTGGATTTCAAGAACTTGAATCAGTTATCTTTAAAAGATAACTACCCTCTCCCTATCATGGATCAAGTTCTATAGATGGTAACAGGTTCAGAGATGTTATCAATGTTGGACGGTTTCTCAGGGTACAATCAGGTTGAAGTTGGAAAATCATATCAGCATAAGACTACTTTCACCACACCTTGGGGTACCTTCACCTACCGAAGAATGCCTTTCAATCTAATAAATGCAGGTGCCACATTTCAAAGAGAAATGGACCTCACTTTCAAGGATGAAATGGGTAAGTTCATTGTAATATACCTGGATGATTTGACGGTATTTTTAAAACATCATTTTGACCATGTCCACCATTTACAAAGAATACTAAAATGTTGTCGTTAGAATGGTATTTCTTTAAATCCAAAGAAATTTGTCTTTGGGGTGACTGAGGGGAAACTTCTCGGACATATTGTGTCCCGAGAAGGTATTAAAATCGACTCAGAGAGAGTCAAGTCCATCCAGGAACTTACTCTACCTACCAATAAATTTGTAGTTCACTCTTTCTTCAAAAAAGTGAATTTTCTTTGAAGGTTCATCCCTGAGTTCGCTTAGAAGACTCACCACATTGTCAATATGATGAAAGATAATTCTACCTTCAAGTGGACTACAGAGGGTAAATCAACATTTAAAGACATTAAAGAAGCGATCGCTCGCACACCAATCCTGGTGTGTCCAGATTACACTAAGAGCTTCAAAATATACAGTTATGCTTTTGAACATACACT
Organism: Torreya grandis; assembly: GCA_037957365.1. NCBI lineage: Eukaryota > Viridiplantae > Streptophyta > Pinopsida > Cupressales > Taxaceae > Torreya > Torreya grandis. The sequence continues at coordinate 118,586 of JARHVA010001515.1, forward strand.
CTCAACTATTCTAGTTCAACAAAACCAAGAAGGCATATAATCTCCTATTTCCTTCATGAGTCGTCCACTCAAGGCTCATGAGCTAAAATATTCCAACATGGAGAAGCATGCATATGCGGTGGTCAAAGCAGTCAAACACTTCAAGTTTTATATCTTAAACTCGCACACTGAAGTGCTGGTGCTTGATACAATAGTGAAGTCCATTTTGACTCAACAGGAGTTTGGTAAGAAGAGGGATAATTAGATTTCCAAGATTTAAAAGTTTGATCTGGACATCAAACCTACCAAACTCGTGTAGGGAAATGGTCTTTGTCAGTTGATTGCCAACAACATTTCTTAGGAAGCAAAAAATGAAGAAATAGAGATCGAAGGCATACCCACAATCCTCTTTGTTGCCACTACTGATGAGTGGTATTCTGACATCGCCTATTTTCTAAATTATGGTCAGTGTCTTGCTCATCTCTCTTATAAGAAAAAATGAAATGTTAAACTGAAGGCTATTAGCTATGTTTTATGAGATAATGGTCTATACAAAAGGATCCTAGACAGGACATTTCTTCATTGTGTCGATAAGGTACAACAAGATAAACTCTTGGAGTCTTTCCATGATTTGGCCTATGGAGGGCATTATTTTGCACCAGTGATAGCACACAAGATTTTGTGAGCAAGGTACTATTGGCCTATGCTATTTTAAGATTCCTAGAAATGGGTGCATAGATGCGAACTATGTCAATAGTTTGTCGAAAAGCCTAAACTGGCTACATTACCTCTCAAGCTAGTAATAATCAAATAGCCTTTTCAATAGTGGGGTATTGACTTCATTGGCATAGTCAACCCATCTTCGAGTTCTGAACATGATTATGTCCTCACAGCAACTAATTACATTACCAAGTGGGTGGAGGCCATCCCAACCAAGCACACTACATCTTAAGTAGTGTGCAATTTTCTCAAGGAAAATATCATCTCCTGGTTTGGAGTCCCACTCAAAATTGTAATAGATAATGCAGGCTATTTTTCTTCACATGAAATTACTCAATTCAATTTTTATTATGAGATTACCTTATCCCACACTCCAGATTATTTCCCTCAGGAAAATGGCCAAGCAGAATCAAGCAATAAGAACCTGGTCACTATTATCATGGAATTGGTAGATGATAATCAAAGAACATGGCACAAAGCACTGTTTGTTGCTTTATGGGTGGATACGATTACACTAAAGAGGGCCATTGCTATGTCACCTTTCCAACTTATGTATGGCTTAAATGCAGAGATACCCATCACACTAGAATTACCAGTGCTCAAATTAGCCAAAGCAATCAAAGATTCAACCTTCAAAAGTTTGATCGACAAAAGAATCATGTGTCTAGCTGAGTTAAATGAGTAGTGAACCATGCTGGTAGACTAGATTATAGCGCATCAGAACTAGGTGAAGAAAATTTTTGATAAAAAGGCTAAGGTCCATGATTTTCGAATTGGAGATCAAGTCTTGTTATGGGACAAGAGGAGTGAACCAAAGGGAATGCATGACAAATTTGACTCCTTATGGAGAGGTCTATTCATTATTCGACAACTCTGTGGTGAGAGTAGCTTTTTGCTAGAGTATCAGGATAGAATGACATTTGCACTACCCCACAGTGGGCAACATCTAAAGCTGCTCAATCCTTAAAACTTAGATGGATCCACTTGTATATATATATAGTTTTTACGTTTTGTCTATTTTACCTTCACTTTTAGCTTGACTCTGTAGCCCAATGGCTTGGATGAAGGCACTTAGAGACTGGTTTCTACTCCCGTTGATCGATTCGATTAATGAAAGTTCCTCAATAAGAGCCAGCTATTGTTTCCAAAATTAGCTTAGCTCATTTTTAGAACAACCCCCTGTGAAACTTGTTTGTTTCGCCCTTTGTCTCTCTAAGTTTGTTTTCAAGACGAGTTTTCCTCATTCTCATTCTTGCACAACAGACATCGTCGAAGCTCGTAACATCTTTTCATAACATTTTTCTCAAAACGAGTTGTTATGGTCTCAATGTGATCAGGAGACCCAATTTTGCTTTTTTAGACTTAGTATTTTTCTTCTATTTTTGTGCACGGGTGGTAAAAATTACCATCAGTGCATTTTTTCTCCCACATGTAGGAGTAGTAAATTTTGCTGATTGACAAAAGAATCATGTGTCTAGCTGAGTTAAATGAGTAGCGAACCATGGTGGTAGACCAGATTACAACACATCAGAACTAGGTGAAGAAACTTTTTGATAAAAAGGCTAAGGTCCATGATTTTCAAATTGGAGATCAAGTCTTGTTATGGGACAAGAGGAGTGAACCAAAGGGAATGCATGACAAATTTGACTCCTTATGGAGAGGTCTGTTCGTTATTCGACAACTCTGTGGTGAGAGTAGCTTTTTGCTAGAGTATCAAGATGGAATGCCATTTACACTACCCCATAGTGGGCAACATCTGAAGCTGTTCAATCCTTAAAACTTATATGGATCCACTTGTATATATATATATATATATATATATATATATATATATATATATATATATATATATATATATATATATAGTTTTTACGTTTTGTTTATTTTACCTTCATTTTTAGCTTGACTCTGTAGCCCAATGGCTTGGATGAAGGCACTTAGAGACTGGTTCCTACTCCCATTGATCGATTCGATTAATGAAAGTTTCTCAATAGGAGCCAGCTATTGTTTTCAAAATTAGCTTAGCTCATTTTTAGAACAACCCCCTGTGAAACTTGTCTATTTTTCCCTTTGTTTCTCTAAGTTTGTTTTCGAGATGAGTTTTCCTCATTCTCATTCTTGCTCAACAGACATCGTCGAAGCTCGTAACATCTTTTCATAACATTTTTCCAAAAATGTGAAAGTTGTTATGGTCTCAATGTGATCAGGAGACCCAATTTTACTTTTTTAGACTTAGTGTTTTTCTTCTATTTTTGTGCACGGGTGGTAAAAATTACCGTCAGTGCATTTTTTCTCCCACATGCAGGAGTAGTAAATTTTGCCACCCATGCATCTGGACATGCATAGGTGGCAATTTTTGCCACCCATGCATTTTCATCTTTCACATGTAGGAGTAGTGAATTTCACCACCCTTGCATGTCCCTTCACTTTTCTAGTGCAAGGGCAACAAATTTTGGCACCCCTACACTGTCTCAATTTTTGCATGCAATATTTATTACCATGTGTGCTAGGTTATTGGGGTCAATTTTCACCCCATTTAATTTGATTTTAACCTCATTTTGCTTCATTCCTCCTCTCCTCCTCTTACCCTTTGCCTCTGGATGATCTAGTGAATGAATAAAAGTGAGTTTTGGCAGATTTGAGCTTATGGTGCACGTGGTTTTCTAAGTAGGTCTTGTATTTGGCATTTACTTTTTTTCTTTCCTCTTTTTGAGCTTTGTTTTTAGTTTATGTTTTTGTTGGGGTTTTGTGTTTTTTTTTCCTCTCTCTCCTGATCTTTCTTGGCCTTACTTGCAATGAGTGACAATTTCTCTGCCCTAGTTGTGCCTTAACCGTGCCTATCCAACCCCTGCGTCGGTGGCAAATTTTGCCATCAATGCAAGTTTTCACTCCTTAACCTGAATGGGCAGTGAATTTTACTGCTGACATAGGCTGAAAGTGCATAGGTAGTGAATTTCACTGCCCCTACACTTTCCCCCTAAAACCTGCACCGATGGCAAAATTCATTGCCCATGCTCCTTTTTGTTCCTCCCCATCATGTGGAAAAATTTGTTGCCTAACCATGCAAGTCCTCCCCTTCATGCAAGGGCAGTGAAATTCACTGCCTATGCATGCAAAGTCCATTTTGCATGCTTGGGTGGCGAATTTTGTTGCCCTTGCATTTTTCTTCCAAATTTCTCCAACTCTGGAGAGATTTTAATCTTTTTCATTTTTTCCACCTCCTTTATTTTTTCCTCCAATTTCTAACCTGGACTTGTTAAGTGCCATTCCTTGGTCATGATCACCCAATGTGCGAATTCCCTAATTTGCCTACTATTCCCTAATTACATGATCATGATTGCAGTATCCCCTGAAGACTCTTGTTCATCGGTACCCACTCAACCAAGACTAGTTCCAATGATTGAGGCTTCTCTGAAGAAGTCAAATGCCATGAAGTACTGGTACCAGGGCATTTTTTTGATCACTTTAGTCACCTCTAATATTCAAAACATTTGAGATACAAAGATTGGCCATGTGGATATGGCTGAGTTTGTGACCAAAACCAAGGCAATGAACCCAAGCTCTCAAATGAAGAGGTTCATTGAGAGCAACATTCATCTAGTTACCACTTTCCCAGTAGTGGCACATCATACAGAGTTCATCCTCCATTGTGCCTAGTTCTACAACAAAGAGACCAGATCAGTATCAGATGCTAGCGGCAACATAATAATTTAGTTGGACCCTGAATTCATTGATAAATTCTTCATGTGCCCTCCTACTACTGAAGTGCTGAGAATTGACTTCATAGAGGCACAAAAGGAGTATGACAAGGACCCCAAGAGGGCAAATAATGTGATGAATCACATGTGGCTTAAGGCCCCCATGACCAACTTGTCCAAGTGGTTATGGAATTTATTGATGAGTGATTTCATTGAAGAGGTTGGTGAATTGATTACCCTTCTCAGCAGAGTCTAAGGCCTCCCATCTTCCTCACAATTTCATAAATGGATGTGTCTCTTCATCAAGATCATATTCCAAGGGAAGCATGTCATCATTTGGGGTGAGTACATCAATAATGCTCTTCATGAGTAGTTGACCAAGGTATCAGCTACTTTGAAGTTCTATATGACTTCATACCTGGTGTACATTGCAGCCTCCATGCAAACCTTTCCAGGTTTGATAACTAAAAGAGATAGGAAAACCACCCCAGTCTACTCATATTACCCTCAGTTAACACTGTAAAGATCAATCTGCCATTTTAGAAGGGTAAATGATGCCTTCTTCACATTATTTTTATGCCTTTTTGACCCTCAGCTCAAACATAAGAGAATATCTTATGAAGCCTGGATAGTTGTCAATGACTATGGCTATATGTTTTTACAATTTCCCTCTTTCTGCTATCTTCGGGTTGGCTTTTTCTAAGGCTATCCCTATATGCTCTCTAGGTTTCCTTATGATAAGTTAGTCCTAATGAAGTTGTGTACACAAATTATTGTCGTACACACTAGACAGATGAAACTAAAGAAGCCAAGTTTTAGGTTTCTAATTAAAATTAGTAGATACTCAATTTTGATAGCAGCCAAAGCCAAGGTCATGGAAAAAAAGATGTAGCTGGTTATTATGAAATAATTCAAGAGAAGGGACAATTTTGACTATAGGGGTGTCAAAGACATGATTAGATGAAAAACTCAATTTCATGAGCCTATGATCGAAGACATCTGGGTAGACCTGAGGACAGTTGAAGAAATCAAGAGGATGGACTATAACAGGCTGACCCTGAAACAGATCAAATATTTGGGGCTTGTGGATATTCCCTCCAATTTGGTCGATGATAAAAATATTATCAACAGTAGGTACTTGGCTGAGAAGGTTGCTGACTCTCCTCTTCCTCTTATCCAGTGGTCCCAAAAAGAACTGACTTCTTTAAGGAAGAGATTCAAACCAATATTGGCTAACACCAATGATTGGTTAATAGCTAAAGGGATCATGCTAAAAGAGTTTATTACAGGATCGAAGGCTGAATTCTAAGTAGAAATGAGGAAGAAGGTAGAAAACAAGACCAAGAACAAAGGTGATGTTCCTTCCCCATCTAGGCCTCACAAGCCTAGAATCATCTTTGTTTCCAAGAAGTCAAAGGTTGCTGAAGAGCCAAAATCAATGGCTAAGGGAGTTACAGAACAAAGCTCCTAAAAACAGGTAGCTCAGCAAATGGAGACAGATGATAGGCCCTCAAAGTAGCAAGAAACTAAGCCTCTACCTTCCCAGGAAGGGGCACAACCACTTATAGACATCTCTCCTTCACCACCTTTATTTCTTATTAGTGTTCCTTCTTTCAGAGCCACCTCTCCTTCTAAATTCATGTTTGGCAATCCTCAAGGTGCTTCTGGAGATACTCTTCATTCCTCAGGTTCTATTCCTAGTCTGGCGTCTCCTTCCATCAATCTAGGAGAAAGTTCTACCCTTGATCAATCAATGGCAACTACGGTTTCACCATTTACTCCAACCACGACCATTGTTACCACTAGCAGTGCAAAAGTTACCATGGTAACACCAGCTATAGGAACCATTGCCATAATAGGTACTTCTTCTCTCACTCCTTGGATGTCAACTTTCACACCAAAAAGAAAGAAGCTAGCCATCTCTGTAGATGACTTCGATTTTGGTAAGATAGTGCTGGTGAAAGCTAAGGCCCCTAAGAGACCAGTGATCCTCTCAAAATTAGTTGAAGAAAAGGGGCATACATTTTTGGAAATAACTAAATCTTTGCAGATTGCCACCCTTGAGGGTTTTGACATGAGCAGCTATTTCATTTCTCATGTTAAGCTAGGGAAAGTTACACACGAAGGTGAGAAGAGTGATCTACAATCCACAATGGACATCATGGTCTAGAAATTTGATAGAGAAAAGGATATGAAGGATTGCTATAAATCCAAGGAAGAACAATTGACTGCAGTAGTCAAGAAATTCACCCTTGCCCCTGAAGCAACAACCCCAGAAGCCTTTTCTATAAACAACTCTGTTATTCATAAAGCAGAGAAAACCTATATGAAAGGGAAAGTGCTAGAGGATTACATTGAAAAGATGCACACTCAAGGAATTTCCTTACTTACAGAGGTTGCCGAGAAGATAGATAAAATGAAGAAGGTGAGGACAGATTTGGAGGACCTTGTCTCACTTATTTCTCAAGACATTGACAGTAAAGAGAAATATCTTAGAAAGTGGAGAGAAATGAAGGATCTGAAGAAAAGCACCTTGATATCTATCAGTGTTATTTCTAGCAAAGATTCCTACGTTGAGATTAAGGAATCACTGATATACAGGATTCAGGTACTCAAGGAGCTGATTGAAGATCTCGAGTCTTCCAAGGATGCTAGCGAGAAAAGCAACACAGGCCTATTAAATAGACTGGAAGAACTGCCTTGCGACCTCACTTCTAGGGATAATTGATTTCTCTCAGCTGAAGAGATGATCTGAGGATTTAAAGGTATGATTCAAAGGGATTTCAAAAAAAAGTGTTCTCAATGACTTCTGTGGACAATATTTTAGATACTCAGTTAACTCTGGATAATCTAAGATCCAGGTTAACTAGTCATGCTAAGGCAATCACAGCATTAAAAGACACTATAATCAGGGCTAGAATAATCTTCAGGAACACCATTGTGCCAGATAGTATAAGAATTTAGGCATCTATTGCTATGTATGATGCTCATCTGAAGAATTCTGGCGGCAAGAGCTGAACCATTTTCTCCTCCTCTCTTCTTCCTCCCTTCTTATGCACTTTTGTCATGTAAAAGTGCATGCAATTTTGTAATGTGTAATTACATGTAAAAAATCTAGAAAAATATCTCAAAAGTCAAAGATGACTCATCTTTGGCCAAGATATTTTTGTATTTTAATCCTTTTAATTTTGGAAGGTTTCTCCCTATATATAGAGGGGGCCTCTTTTGTAAATGGATATCTGATAATTGAGATCAAAAACTCTGCTGAAATTGAGACACCTCTTGAGACTTTGTGCTCAACTTGTAAATCATATTTCATCAAATGAATGAGAAACAAGTTTATTTCAGACTTTGTGTTGAATTAATTTGTGTTATTTAGGAAGTGGTTCTTATGTCCTCTTTCCTGATAATCTCTTATCTGTTTGACTTAATAAGCAAAGTGTATGTGTTGATATTATCTGAAGACATTTCTAAAAGATAGAAGAAAGACTTTGAGCTATTTTTATCTTGGTGATCCTTTTATCTTTTGTGGTTTTAGAAAAAGACTTTGTGCTTTGTTTCACTCTACGGTTACGCGTATTCTAAATTAGTGAAGGAGACGACGGAAGACATTGTGTTTACGTAAGTTTCCTTGTAGACTTTGTTACTTATTTCAAGGGATTTTCTACTCTAGGCTGAACACCATTCGTGAAAGAAGAGGAATGTTCTTAGCCAACGACTAGGATTTCTCTATTGTTCCTTGGACATCACCTCTGAGAAAAGAGAGGTGGATGCTATTATACTACCCCAAGTATTATTTTATGCTTACTTATATATATACATTTAGCATATAAATATTCATAAGGAACCTCCGCTTGATGAGAGGATAGATTTACCTCATCCAAATGTGGTAAACCCACACTTTTTGTGGCATAAATCTCTTTGTGTTGTGGTTGATATACCCATTTTGTCATCAGTTAGTTTACAACAAAATATTCACCCAACACATGGGTCACTCAGCATTAGTAAGGATAGTTAGAGGGACATAACTTTATTTTATATATACACAAATTAGCCAGATATAGTGGTTCATATTATATGGATTCATAGTGACTTAAATATAGATTTAAACTAGATACTAGATTTGGAGGCATGTACATTACTACACATCTCATATATACAACTTCATACAACATGACATAGTTATAGAACCAGATAGTAGATTATAGGCATAGTGTATAACACATTGTTTTTATCTCCAATTTTACACATGGGACATGACATGATATCTCATATCACATGTGGTTATACAGATTACCAAACTATACATATGCATCACTCACCTACCAGATTTAGGGGCATAACACATATGTTCATGTTCTTCATCACCCAGGATTATACAAATTAGAATAACAAGACATGCCATTCTCTTCTTGTACATTTACTAGAGTTTTAAATTACACCCATATGTAACTAGATTGTCACCATGTTGGAATGTAAAATAATCTATAGTGGATGGTCCATAACATTACCTAGACC
>JARHVA010001515.1:132500-245000 GCA_037957365.1 Torreya grandis
TGATTTATTCTCAATGTACAATAATGTCTTGTGAAATTATTCTAATGTACACAACAATGTTACAAAATGGTTTGTAAATAAGGATCTCTACCCAATCAAAAACTTCATATGATGGTGAATCGGTAGGAGGTATAAAAAATAAATGAGGGAATATGGTACTATTGCTTTAATTATTCTATATATCCACTAGTTAGTTTTCCTTTGATTGTTGAAAGACCATGTTTGTGCACCCTCAATGAGTGGTAATCTATCTTGAAAATAAGGACAATTGGTATATGCATCAATGAAAGATGGTAGGTTGAATATCTCACATGTGATTTTGGAAACATGGAATATTAAAATTCTGAGAGGGTTTCCTAAAGGTAAAGCAAGTTAGAAAGGATTGCACATTGCCAACATTCTTCTTAACCCTTACTATTTTAAAGTATTTAGCTCTCATATTTTTTCATCTATTTGGAAGGTTTGGGACCTTATGAAACACCTTGTCACTATACAATCATGTATTCAGTTGGATGGGATCTTGTTTTCAAGGGTATAGATCTATATGGTGGAACCATTTCCTCAATAACTACCCATTGTCCCTTACCAAAGGATGTTTTGAATTAGAATGGTTGAAGAAAGGCCTAAGGGATTTTAATAATATCTTTGGTCCTAAGGATTGGGCCTCATGGGAAATCATTAAACATAGGTGTCATATTTATACTACACAACATAAGACTTACTCCATGGTGAGCAAAGCACTCAGGTACATTAACTCAAGGAATCATCTTAACAATGATAGTGAATTCTAAGATAGTATAAAGTGGATCAAATGGCCTCCCCTTCATGAGTTTTTTTATAGAAATTATTTATCTTAAACTATCCTCCACTCATCCTCCTTACCTAATGATTAATTGTGTGTGGAGTGTCTAGGACTCTTGCCATAGTTGATCCTTTATATTTCAAGTGGTTTGGGATTCCTATCTTGAATTAAAAAAATATTATATCAGATGGATGTTTCTCTATAATAATTAACTATTTGTGAAGTGCTTGATAAATGTGGTGATTTTTCTCCTTTTTGTCTTGTGTGTAGTGATATAGAATGAAGTGAACATCTTTTCTTTACCTACCAATACATTGTTAAGATTTAGAAATGTTGTCTTTATAGTTGGTATATTGTTTTATATTTTCAAAACTAATCGATTTAATATTTATTTTGGATATGTTTATTTTAAAAATAAAATACAATCATTTTTTCACAAATTCTAATTGGTTTTATCTACTAAGATTCTTTGGTTTATATGGAAGCAAAGAAACCAAGATATTTTTCAAGGTATAACTAGGGTAATAACTAAATTCATAATTGAATTCATTGTTAAGATTATGGATGTGTAGATTTATTTACAGTTAAAGTTTCCACAGAGTCAGTTGGAATGGTTTCTATAGATAAGACTATTAAAAGTGACTGTAGATTATGTTTTGGATATTGGTGGCTACCCCAAACTCATCCCTCACCCTAATTCGAGCCTCTCTCATCCCACTACTACAAAGGTGACTATCTCATAATATGACTGGTCATGTATCAATGAATCTTACTTTGAATAGGCTAAATCCCCATTCATTTTTGGATGTATTATTTTGATTATGATAAGAATGGTACCTAATGATGGGTGGATGTGATGAAGGACTATATGAAACTTAGTTGATGTTCTCACCTATCCAAACCTAACTCTAGAGGTAGTTTGACAATTGGGAAGCAATGTATTTAGATACTATTGCAAAAATGGTAGATAATATTCTCTCTCAGCATACATATATAGAATGTATGGGGCCTTCTTTGATCCTAGTTGAAAAACAAAAGTAGACATGGAAAACATTTCATAAAAAATTTCATGAACTGACTAATAAATTAGAAAAAATGCTCAAATCAGGAGGTTTCTAGGAGGCATTTGAGGTCATGAAGTTTTTCAAATAAAATAATTTTAGACCTTTATTAGAGAAATTTAATAGATACTTTCTGCCAGAGGATGTGGTTGAAGAGATCATACAGAAGGGCCCTAAAGATACTTGGTAATCGAGACCTAGTTCTGAGAATCTAGATTGTAATGTTGAAAACACTAAGAGTATGGATGGTTAACTCACCTTGAAGGTGACATTGTCATCCCTATTTTTGTACTATTTTTTGTGTTCTTTTGTTTATTTCTATCGTTGCTTCATGCATGAGTTTTTTTATATTGGTATATCATAAAATTTGGAAACTATGATATTTGTTTGGATGTTTACATTTGTCTACCTATATGGTATAACCCTTGGTATTCACCCCTGCATGATTTAGTGTTTTATTCATGACATTTAAATTTTAAAAGAATAGAATATTTCTTTGCCAATAAATAGAGCAATATTTTTTTGTCTACAAACCAATAGAGGTTGTTTTTTTAGCATCTGGCATGTCTCTTGTGTACTTATGTCATGATTGATAATTAATTTTGTGAGAGACTTGTTGTATGCACTAATCATATGGATTTCAATTACAATTTTAGATGAGATTATATTTAGCATATGGTGGCATATTTCAATTTTTTTTATCTTTGGTTGCATACTTTTCTATATATGTGATCACAACATGGCATGAGACAATTGGTTGGTAATCAATATTTGCATGCCATATTAAAAGCATGTTTACATTTAGGATATTTAATATTTCATATTATATGTTATAAAGTAATTTTTTGGTCTTTTTTGTCGATAAAAATGCATAAAATCACCTATAATGGACATGATAATTTCTATCTTCATTCTAAAATAGTGCCCCTTTTCAGTAAACATGTAGTCTCACTACAACTGGTGTGATGATCAACTTCATTTACAAAATATTCATAATCTTTTTTAACATTGGCACCAAATATTTCAATTTTGGTGAGCAAGAATGGATCATCAAGATTGGAATAATGTGTTCTATCATGGATTATGTAGTGGTTGTGAAGGTTCCATGTTGTTATGTAGTGATAAAATAATACCCTTACATAATGCAATTGAAAAGGGTCTTCCTAATTCAATGTGTCCATGTTGGGTGCATTTTGTAGCCATATAAATCTATGGATGGGTGAAAATCTTATGTGTTTCCATTGGTACTTGATTATAAAAATAATTTCAAATAAATATGATTGTATAGGGTATTTTTCAATGTATTCAAACTAATAAAATATAGTTTCAATATCAATACATGTACTAGTATTCCTTGTTATGGAGATATTTGTCTAGGATTTATTCATGGAATATTTAAAATATTTTATTCATTTATGAATATCCAAGATGCAAATTTTTTATTAGGTATAATGACATATTTTTATTAGGAGAGTTGGAGGGACCCCTAGAATGGCTTTATGTAGATATAACCACTTAGTGTATATTGTGTTCAAGGTGATGAATTATGTTATAGATCCCAATTGTGTGATCATATCCATTATTTCATTTTTGCACTTGAACCAAAATGAAAGTGTGTTTGTAAGCACCAATCCAAAACATATTAGTTGATCCATAATATTTATATTAGGTGATTATGTTAGATGTAAGTGAAAATTGAATATTATGATTGGCAGGTTGTCATCAATGTTTTTTTTCCAAATATTATTGATTTTTATTGGCTTCAATGGTGCATCATGAGGTTTATCAATAAGTAACAAAAGTGTGTATGGATTTTGAACCAGTTATCATAGTATTGGAGTTAGTGCATAGAATATTAGTGTAATTAGACTTTTATAACATGGGGTTATTGATACATGGAAATTCTTATTGTAAGAATAGAAGGAAATGCCATAAAAAACAAGCCCTTAATGTTGTATTCATTGATGGGTGAGCTAATAACATTTGACCAGTTGATTATAGATGGGAGACTATTATTGGTATTGTATGTGCAATTTATAATTTGGCCTACCTCTATTTGTGCATTTGGAAGAGATGCCACGAAAGATGATGTTTGATGATAATGTATTTTTTTAGGTTCAGTTGTGTCATCATACAAATCTAGATTGTTAGTTTGCATGTTGGCCATGTATACAATAACATGGAAAAGGGCAGAGGAGATATCAGTAGGTTTAGATCTAGTACTGCATTAAGAAATTGATGATCAAGTTGGACATCTCTATAATATGGGTATTTTTTCATTTCATATTTTAAGTCCTATATGGACATGTGATATAATTAACAAAAAATCATATGCTTTATTTTTTGAGCCAATTCCTCTTAACACTAGGATTTCATTATTTTTGGCTCAACTAGAAGTTGCCTAATTATATAATATATATCAGGAGGAAAGCTAATAGTGTGACCATTGTGTTCATATTGCCCATCATGAGAATGATTTACTTGTAATATTGGATTAACTCATGTGATGATAATTTCTTCAACCCAAGTGATATTAGATAAAATATCAAGTTGTATGCCTAGGCCCATATTATTCAAAACATAGAAGTGATTATTGCTTCTGTTTGATATACATCAGTAAAAAATATATTCATTATGAAAATATTTTTTTAATGCTTGGATAAAGATCCTTATAAAGAGACGTGCATGTATTGAATAAATATAATTTATCCTTTTACATAATTTCTTGTGAGGTTGTTCAATACCAAGATCACCAAAGGTGGTGTGGACTTTTTTTGCATGGTAACAATGCACATTAATTTTATCCATGTGTAATGCATAAATCAAGTGAGCTATTTTTTTTCCTTTATCATTCTTCATGTATTTATGTAATGGTCATGAAGGAAAAAAATAAATTCTAAATTATTTCAAATGTTATCTCGCATCTAAAATTTTTCATATGAAAATAATTGTGTAAATAAGTAACTATTTGAAAGTGAGGAATAAATGTACAATTTCATATCAAGTGTTTATAAGCAATAAACGAGAATGAGGTTATTTATATGGATATTAACATGAAAATTTTTGGGTGAAGATGAAGAGCACTGTGGGTCTAGATGTGAATGTATAAGCAATACTAGAAATGCATTTTTGTAAACATATTATGAAAATACAATATAGCAAAAGTAATTATATTTTCTACAAAAATCATGTATGTAAACAGATGTAAGTTGTTAGTTGGTAGGTATAAATATATATGTACTAAATTATATCAAATACATTAACTAAAGATGTATCTTGTGGTGTAGATGCATATTTATTTGCATTAATTAAATTACATTGAACTTTTTATGTATTATTTTACACTTACAATTTTGTTCAAGTGTGAAATAGTACTTGCATAAGATCACTCTTTTGACAATTTACCAAACCTTATTAGACAATGATGATATTTTTTATAGATCCTCTGTTGTGACACCCATTATTGAACTAGTAACATCATCAAATGTTGTGGTCCATATTATATCTGTGGCATCTTATAGTATGAGACTCAAAGCATAATTATATTCACATCACTGTTACATTTTTGACAATTCCAAGATATATCCCATTTTAATCAAAATTTTCACATTTTCTATTTTTAATTAAAAAAATGCAATCAAGATAACAAGAACTTGTCATTTTATTATGTATAACTATTTCATCTAATGTAATTGAAATTTATTTTCCAAGAACCCATGAATTTTGGATTATTAAAATTGTTTTTTTTTTTTTTTCAATTATATTAGTACTCAATTATTATGTCATGAAAGCATGTTTGCACCATCTTCTTCATACCATATCCTCATTTCATGTGCTTGAATTATATTCAAATTTATGAATAATAATTATTCATTTTTATATTGGAAATAATTGTAACTATAAATGTCTCGGATGCACACAAGTCAACTGAATCCAAAAAGTTTCCCTTCTTCATCACATGAACTTCCTTAGAGGGATACATTGATATTATATTCAAAGTTATCTTATTGTATAGGTTTCCATTTTCATATCTGAACTTCCACCTAGCCTTGTAAAAGTGGAAGAAATAGTAATAGAAATAACAATGCCAATAGTGTCAACTATTATGTTGGAAGTTACATCTTTGATATCTTTAATTGTTTTGAAGTCAAATTATTTTATAGTGGGACAATGAGATCTTCTTAGGAAAAATGTTTAATAGAGGATGCCATATTGAGGATGATTTCCCATGGAAATTCTGAGTGGTTGTATTTTTTGTTTATTTAATATTTAATTAGTTTTTGATTTTACATTAGTTATAATATGTCCATTCTTAAATTAATCATGATTATTGAAATAGTGAGTTAAAAATCAAATATTAATGTTACATATTCACAAATTAAAATGTTAATATAAAAATGTAGTTTTAAAATCAAATATTAGTATATTCAAAAATAAAATATAATATAAAAATGTAAAATATTTAAATTTAAATAAATAACTTTGACTTACATGCCTCAAATATTTAGATTTTAAGAATAGGATGTTAGTATAGCACTATATAATGATAGTCCCTGATTAACTTATTTTAAAAACATTGTGCATACATGTTCTAACATTAAATTTTGAATGAGTTGAGAAGAGCATAACAAAGATTAAAATATCTCTAAAAATTATAACTCAAGGTTCTAATGAAAAACCATGTATCAAACTTTTTCATTTTTCATTATTTATTATAATATTGTAACTTATTTTCTTCACTATACTAAATACAATGAAATACATATTCAAACAAAATTGAGGAAAAAATGATGTTTAAAATATACAAAATACCTAACCTCGATATACTTATATGGTAAGCTACATCATTGTTTACACATAAGCTTTAAAATTAATATCAAACTAATTTAAATTCTTTAACATTGTGAACCTTTTTTGATTTACTTAGGCAATGTGATTTAGATTTTGGGTTTGAAACATGGATTTCATTTTTGATTAGTATATGGCCAAGTTAATATTTATTTGCATGTTCAATAATATCATAAATGAGACTAAATTCTTTATAGTATGTTTTACTGCTTCTAAATCTTGAGATGAAAATGATATGAAGGTTTGTAATATAAAAACACTCCATTCAAAGTTTTGTTTTATAATACGGGTGGAAATATTTATCACTCTATGATGGATGATGTGAATGATTTTTTTTTCTATAATATTTTTTTTAACACTAAATTTATTTGATAGTTAAAACTATGTAAAAGTCTCTAATATAATTGTACTTTTTTGACTCTTGGTTGTCATATTATTAAAATATATTTAAAAAAACATGCAATATGAAATAAAAAAATTAAGTATAATGAAAATTAAAAATAATGAATGAATTTATTTGTAACTGATTAAAATATACAATATAATTTAAGAATGAAATAATAACATGAATTTACTACTAATTGATAAACATAAATAACATAATTTTATGAATTAAATTATATCAAACATTAATATGCATAATATTTTTTAAATGTGTGAATTATAATATGAGATGTTAATAAAGGGTTTGGTGTTCATCTAATTGTCATATAATTAAATTAGTTTTGACCATTAAATTTTAAATTCATTTCATCATTATGTAAAAAATAAAAAAAGAAATAACATGATTTTTTTGAGATTATCAATTAAGTAATTATAATTTATATCTCTAAAGTAATTCATATTCATGAAAATTATCATAACTTACATGGTACTATACATTGAGGTGTCTATTTGTATTACTAAAATAGTTGGCATATAAAAATAGAATTCTAGCCTAGATAGTATTATACATTTGTTGTTGATTTTACAAATTGATTTTAAGTTAACCTCACATTGTTCAAGCCATTTGTCATTATGGGTGTAAATGATATCAACCCATCAATTTTAACAAGAAAAAGACGTAGTTAGTAAATCATTAAGCTTATATACCCACATACAATGATCTTAAGACATATTAGACATCCCTTTTCTAAGGCTTTAACTAATTTTATAACTTGATCTTATTTATTAACTTTTTATTTTTATTTGTATTTATAATTTTAAAAATTCAATGTATGATAAATAAGGAATTTGTATAAGTGATATAGGAAGGACATTGGCTTCTTATTTTGGTGGGAGCTTACATTGGGGTATGTAAAAAATTATATAACAATTAATTCAATAAAATATTTTGGATATTTTTATTTATAAACATTAGGATGCTAGTTTAGATAGTACTATATTTTTAGAACCTCATGTATTTATAGTTTAACATACAACTAGTGAGGTGTTTGGAGAGAATTGTAGGATTTGAAATCCTTTAACTAATCCCAACTCCTGGGATCAATCAAGGTACTTATAAGTCATTATATTGAGTTGAATTTTTTTTCTAATGTTTCCCAATGATATGGATGCTCATATTTATGTATTAGTATATGGTACGATATAGATATGATATAGAAAATGTAAGAATTGAAACAATGTTATAATGTATAAATTTGATATGAATAATTATTGCAATTAGAATGCAACAAAACTAAAAAAATTAAAGAACAATAATCAATATTTAAATGTACATATGTGATACAATCAAGTATCATAGTTATAATTTAATAATTTGCACAAAATGTTTATATTAAAATCAAATTATATTTAATTATATTGAAGGTATCATTCAATAAATAAGTAAATTGTATAAATAACTTGCTAGTGAAAGATATGTTTTAGAAAGAACTTATATTTATAACAATTATTTATCTATTCTAATTTATTTTTTTGAGTTCTATTTAATGTAGTATTTAAATAATGAAAAATTAAAAAAATAATAACATATTCAAGAATGAAAATTTATTAACACACTCTCCTTAATAAGATGAGATAATAACATCAATAGTAAACTACACATCAAATTTTCATCAATTTAAGTCATATATTTAATAGGGAGAAAATGATCTATTAAAGATTTTATTTCTATTAAGATAAAAAAAACATATAAAATAAGATGGAAATTTCGAACTATAAAGTCCTAATTTATAAAAATTGTTCAAACACAACATAATGTTAGTGCAGTATGTGAAATATGCCACTAGAAAATGTTTCATCTTTACATGTCATTTAGTAAAAATGTGGCTAGTATTAAACATTCAGATTACTATACATCAGTTTCATATTGAAAAAATAATAATAAAATAAATGTAAGTGGCTCTCTAAGATATAAAAATTAATTGATTGACATATATTTTAAAACTACATCTTAAAAAATGATTTTTTCTTAATTAAAAAACCTTTACCAATTAAAAGGATTTTAAATATTAATGAATATATAAATGTATGTAATATTATTTATATAATTTTGAAAAAAATCAAAATAAACAACTTATTGTGTTATACTTCACCTCATCACTACAATATAGAATGTGTATATAATATAATAAATAATAAAATAATAATAATAATAATAATAATTTATAATATTAATTTAAATATTAATAGTATTTTTTATTAATTTTATATTAAACTAAATTAATATTATATAAAATATTTAATATTCATATCAATGTTTTATAAATATATAAATAGATGTATTTTCAAAAAACTCAAATCATTGAAGATATAATTTTTAGGTAAAATATTTTGAGTTTCAACTTTACTTGAAAAATAATCTATATCAACACTTTATTATTGACAATAAATACATATGATTTTATGGATTTTATATGGATCTAAATTTTATGTCAATCTATTTGGTTGTGAGCGTGGCACTTTCAGATGAGCACTCTTTTATAAAGAGGAATTAAATAAGTATTTATAAACTATTCGAATGATTTAGAATTTTATATTTAAATATAATGTAATATTAATTATTGAGTTAGTGTTACACTAATAAGAAACTACACACAAAATTAATGTATTGTTTCTATTCAATGTCATAAAATATCTTAACTTAAGAGACTTTGTTTTTTTTTTTTTAAAAATATTACTAATATTTTTATATGAATATTCAGTAGTTCTAAATTATATTTTAAAAAAGTTTTAACAATTAAAAAATTCTAGTAAAATAAGAGTTAAGATGAAAATATATAATAGAATATATACACTACAATTTAATATTTAAATATATCAAAATAATAATAATATAAGATAACAAAACTTAAAAATCTAAGGTAACCATTTAACTTAATATTTTTATTGAAAAGTGTATTATTTATTCTAAATACAAATATTAAGCATTTCAAAAAGTAGAGTCATTTATATTTAATATAAAAGATTAAAGGGTGAAAATTTAATAATTTAATAATCATGTTTATTAGATCTTCTTTAATATATAGTTATTATTTAAATAAGATTTATTATTGTTATTTAAAAATAAATTTATGTATCTTACATAAAATAGGGGTTTTATTCAATTATAACACTTAATGAAAATAAAATTACAAATAAAATTAATAAAATTTTTTTTTTTATATTAAATTAGATTAATATTAATAAAAATTAATACTTACATTAAATTTTATAAACAGTTGTAAATTGATGTACTTTCTAAAAACTCAAATAATTTTAGATCTACTTCTTAAGTAAAATATTATGAGCTTCAATTTTACTTGACAACTAAACAACTAATTGATTTTACTATTAAAAATAGAAGCATATGATTTTATGGATTTTATATGGATCTAAATTGTAATTCAATCTATGTACTTTTGAGTGTGGTATTTTGTTTCAAATACCAACTATTTAATGAACCTAATAATTTTTAATTAGTTATAATATGATATATATATATATTTTCTCATTCACTTGTTAAGATGGATAATTAACTATTTTTTTCTTAATGACATGATAAATATTAATAAGGATAAGAGACATAGAATTGGATCATTCAAAACATAAAAGATAAATAATATAAATGATAAGTTATGATTAATTAATAGGTATTATGATTAGTTTTTAAATTAATATATTTATTTACTTATTTGATTATCTTAATAAAGATAATAGATATATAATTATATTATTCAAAACATAAAGTAAATAATATGAACAATGAATTAAGAGTAATTAATAAATATTATGACTAATTATTTAAATTAATATATATTTATTTATTCACTCCATTATCTTATTCAATATTTATTTATTAATTATATATATTATTTTATTTAATAATTATTTATAAATTTGAATTGTTAAGAAAATTGATAAATTTTTAAATTAATATTTTAAATATTTTCATTTATTTTTAATGTTATTAAAACTAATAATTTTTAAATAAATATTTAAATGTGGTCTTTTTTTTAAGCATGCTGGTTATTCAAGCTAACGATTCATTATTTAGTTAGTTGTCAAGCTTACTACTTATTTGTTTTTATTATTTAATAATCATTTAAATTATTTTTATATTTTAAATCTTTGCATTGTGTGGTCAAGCGATTCTTTGATTTATTTTGTGTCAGTGAATCAATTATTAATGTAATAATGTGAAGTTTTTATTTGTTTTAAGTAGAAGTAATTTTAAATTATTTTTATATCAAAATGGCAACACATAAATGTTGGAAATTGTTTTTTAAAATACAATGTGCTGGAAAATTAATACCTTTAAACATATTTTTATTTAATGGATATTTTACAAGAGTTGTGCATTATTATCCATCTCTTTTTAAAAAATAATATAATTAAAATAATTGACCGGCTTAATTTCATTATATATATATATATATATATATATATATATATATATATATAATTATATTATAATATTTTAATTTATTGATATTATATGATAAAATTTATAATAATAAAAATATTTACACAATAAAAATTATTTTCTTAAGTTTTTAGATTTATAAGGAAAGATTTCAGAATAACTATTATCAAAATTGAGTATAAAAACATATTATTACTTCCATTTGCAGAACTCACAACATTAACTTAACATGTTTTCCCTTTTTATAACATGAGAAAAAAAAAAACATAAGTTACTATAAAATATAGGTGAATATAATATGAATTTATAAAATTTGAAATACATACAAATTCTTTATGTTAAAAAAGAATGAGAATTTTAGTATATATATATATATATATATATATATATATATAATATTACCATAAAATAAAAAATTTGTTAAAATGTGCAATTGTACATAAATAATAATAATTATTTGAAAAAATATTATAACTAAATTTTATTTTATAAAATATTAATTAAATATATTAAAATAAATATTTTTAAATCTCGTAACCAAAATAATCAACGTATATATTTTACAATCCACCGTGATGTAATTTTATTTGAACTATATTACAAACAACTTTGATTTTTTTTCTATTTATATATTATTCCTAACTTGTATCGTCACAATTATAATTCATATAACTAATAAGGCTGGTGGATTTGAAAAGTATGGTAAAAAAAACTTCTTATTGCACTTACATAAATACATTCAAGGCCCAGTCAACAAATGTATCATAAGTCTTGACGCTCGTACTCCCAAAATTGCGTCCTTCAACGTAACAATCAAATCCTTGAATAACATCCATATTTTTTTAGAAGATGTTTTAATTTGACCATAATCATGAAAGGCATTATTAATGGAAAACCAAAGCAAAACCAGAGAGAGGAACAGCAAAATAAAATTACCCAGAACTTTTGAAAAAATGGTGCAAACCCAAGCATCACCACTACTCGCAATTATCAACAAGCTACTACAACTTATGTAAATTTAATCAACTCATTTACATATTAACATCTGAGAATATCTTTCTAATATAAAACCAGGTTAAATTAAAGATTTTAATTATAAAAAAGAAAAGCTGCAATGATTATTTTATTAACACAATAATAAAATCAAGATTAATATTATCAATATTCAATAATACTTTCAAACAAATTTAATAGTAGATGTAATTAATATGTTATCAAATAGTGATAAAATAAGGGTGAGCCTACATAGACAAATTATGGCAATAGTGAATTGAATAAGATTCAACTTCAGTTCTTGAAGGTAGTTTCAGCGGCTTTAAAGATTATTTGATAATATTTATTCTGTATTGAGTTTTACAAGAAATTCATTTGTGTAGTGTGATAAAACTGTAAAATGTTGGTAGGAGATAATTTATTTTAGTAGGTGGTCAAATCGTTAATGTGCCTATCGGCATGGAGAGCTCATATTTATCATTTATTTTCATTCTATCTCATTCCTCTAAATTAATGATTGTTATACGTGTCACAAGATCTAGTTAAATATCAGAGAAAGGTCACTGGTAACATCACACAGATCAATGAGAGAAATGTTTACATTATAGACCACCTTTCCCCACAAAAATAACTCATTATTTAATAACATCCCTAATCCATGATCTCTAATTTATCATTATTTAATTTAGCTGCTCCTTCGACGTAATTAATTTATTTTATCAACACATCCAAGATTATACCATTGCAACATTTAAATGCCCTTCCTTTCCTTTTTCTATATAATATTGATTAATTTGTTTTATTAGAACATCCAAACTTACAAGTCAAGTTTAGTTGGTGGAATAGTAGTCTTGCACTACTTCCACCATAGACTAAGTAACATAGAATGGAAATAATTTAATAACATTTTATCTCATTCCTCTAAATTAACAATTGTTATACGTGTCATGAGATCTAGTTAAACATCAGAGCAAAGTCACTGGGGACATCACACATAGATCAATGAGAGAGATGTTTACATTATCGACCACCTTTCCCCACAAAAATAACTCATTATTTAATAACATCCCTAATCCATGATCTCTTATTTAATTTAACTGCTCTTCCAACATAATTAATTTATTTTATCAACACATCCAAACTTATACCGTTACAACATTTAAATGCCCTTCCTTTCCTTTTTCTCAATAATATTAATTAATTTGTTTTATTTGCACATCCAAACTTACATATCAAGTTTAGTCGGTGGACTAGTAGTCTTGTACTTTTGTTTTATTTGCACATCCAAACTTACATGTCAAAGTTTAGTCGGTGGACTAGTAATAACACAGACTAAGTAACACAGACTGGAAATAATTATAAAAAGAAAATTTTAATTTACATTTCGACTACTGGGTGAACCATCACCGGGATGAGTTGTTCCCCACAATAATCAAATGAATTATTTTCTTTCGTGAAGCCCGTATCGATCATATCACAGGCAAATATACTAGCCGGACACCCAATAAGAATGTGCGCAGAATCTTTTGTTTTACTTAGCAGTATATTTTCTCTGTACCCTTTCACAATCTTCAAAAGGAAATAAATTCCTTACGTTATGCACAGTTCACCAAATAGCCGTAGTGGCTACGGATATTTTTAACTAGTTTTAAACACCTATTTTGGATTTGATTAAACCAAGCAATCGACCCTTTCCCACTCATAAATATATCGTCTTGTCCCTCCCAAAATGTGTTGGATTCAGATTGGCGATGAGAATGGGAGAATTTCGGAAATTGCTGTACTTTGTGGTGGTGGTGATGATAATTGATGTCTATGGTGTTATAACCTGTAACACACCGCGCTCTGATTTAACACCCTGCCGCTCGTATGTCGCAGGCAACGCCGTTCATCCCACTCCGCAGTGCTGTAACGGCATTAGGACCGTCAACACAGCCGTCAAGACTACGGCCAACAGGCGAGCCAACGCAGCAGTAGCGCAAAGAATTTAGCGATTCAGTTCAAGGCCGACTTCGGAAAGGCTGGCAAGTTGCCCTGTATCTGCCGGGTTAAAATCGATGAGCTTAACCAGCACGCACCAACATTCGGCGCGTGCCGGTCGTCATTGGTCGTCGTCGGTAAAAGTCGGCGATTTAAACCACAGTAAACCAAACGGCGACAAACCACATGAAACCACGGTCAGCTGCTTACTTTCACAGTAACTCACGCGGTCATGTTTCGCAGTTTCACTTGAC
Source organism: Torreya grandis (assembly GCA_037957365.1). NCBI lineage: Eukaryota > Viridiplantae > Streptophyta > Pinopsida > Cupressales > Taxaceae > Torreya > Torreya grandis. The sequence goes on from JARHVA010001515.1 coordinate 147,285, forward strand.
CGGGTGGGATTGACTGGATGGAAAACTTGCGAACAAAGGGCGGGAATAATTCAATTTTCCCCCAAATTGCATTCCCATTTCGACAGTCGCATTTCCGATAAACATATGCCTGCAGTTGAAGCGCTACTTTGTTCTGCATTCGTGAGTTGAGAAGTGGTGATAGCGTTGGTGATCGGGTGATCGCAGGGCTCGTGCTGGTTGTCTCTAGAGGTGAGTGCCGATTGCACCTCAAAAAGCTCGGCCTTTTATTTGGGCCTCTATCTCATTCCTGGACCTCGATCCGATAGGTGAACGTCTATCGAGTTTTGGACACTGCGATCTAGCCAAGCCAAATTCCACGTCTATCTATTTCCTTTCTTCCATTTAAGATCAGTTCAATGGCCGCCACATCCTCTTCCACTGCTCCACAGCCCCATAATGAACTTGAAAACCCTGGAATTGGTTTTGACGAAAGTGCATCACGAGACGCAACACAAATAAAAAGGCTAACTTAGGATATTTTCACTAATCATCGTGAATCTTCCCTCTCCTGTTTTTTCTATTATTTATCTGTTTGTGGTATGATTATTACTGTTGAGATGTATTTGTTCTATTTCATTTTTAATCATGTTACACATTTTAGCCGATGAAGGCGATCTGATGATGATTACTATAAATATTGTACCGAAAGTGAAAAAGTGCCATTTAATGCAACCACATATCCAGTGGGTCTTCAGGAAGCAATTGACTGTCACTTTGCATTCCGAAGCACTAGCGTCCAATAGAAGAGCAACATATGCCCACAGTTGAAGCGCTACTTTGCTCTGCATTCGTGAGTTGAGAAGTGGTGATAGCGCTGGTGATCGCATGGCTCGTTCATATTCCACTAGAGGTGAGTGCTCATTGTACCTCAAAAGGCTCTGCCTTTTATTTGGGCCTCTTTCTCATTCCTTTCCTCATCCAATCCTGCAAAATATTATTTATAATATATTTCCTTGGTTGATTCCGGTATTTATAATATATTTCATCAAATCTCCACATACTTTACACACTCGACTGGGTCTTGGATTGATATATTCCTTCAGCGTTTTATTGAGCTTACCACATTCTCTCAATTCCATCATGGTGTGAAATCCACCCACATATATTGGGTGCAATTTGTAAAGATGTCATTTGATATACAATCTCTGTAAATACAGGTTAAACCACTTCAAAAGATTTAGTCAAATGTTTCATTTTTGGGTAGAAAACTTCAAAAAATTATGTTAAATATGTATCATCTTTATAAATACATGGCCAAAACTATGATTTTTAAAAAAATATATATATATTATTATTGTAAATTCAGGGAAATTCCTTAAATTTCTTATGAAACGTATGGTTTCTGCAAACACGGTAAAAACTATGAAATTTTTGTCAATCATATATTGTATTATGGATGATGTTAAGGCTACAAAATAACAACACACTTATTCTATGGATTTTAACTAAGCTATTAAATAGAACAAATAAAACTTTAAAATCATGGCAATACCCTGTCAAATTTTTGGATTAAGGGTTATATTGTGATGCTTTTATATTGCAATTAATGATGATAATTGTATATTATAATTGTTATACAAATTTGAGGAGAGATTTTTTTAATTTTATACAAACTATATAATAGGGATAGATGTGTATAATAATCATTGATTAAAGATGGGTACATACAATATGAGTAGAGTTGATTGTATTGTGATCAGGGGTGGTTCTTTTTCAAAATGGAGCTCCCAATCTGTTTATCAACAGTGATTAGAATGGAGCTTCTAACCTAGTTCCCTTTAGGATGGTGATTAAAATTTAATGGATCCGCTTTAGTATAGATTTTGTCTTTGATACAATCTTAAATTTTTATGGACCAGCGTTGCTACAGACCCTGACTTTGATACACTTAAATTTTCATGGACCCACTTTTTTATACAACTTGTCTTTCATAAATTGTTAAATTCTTATAAACGTGTTTTACCACGAAAATAGGGTTTGATACATTGTTAAATTTTCATGGATGTCAAATCTTTGGATTAGGAATTATATTATAATTATTGATGATAACCGTATATTACAATTGTTATACAAATTTGAGGAGAGATTTCAAATAAATGGGATAAGGTAAAATTTGAGATTTTATTTTATTTTATACAAAATATATGATAGGGATATATGTGTACCCTGAATACCCATGAGACTTATGGTGTTGATATCAATCCCATATAAAATACCCTCATCCCATTTATTTTAAATCAACTTATTTTTTTGGTAGGGAATTGGTATTGATATGACTCATGTGCCTCCTAATACATTTTACATCAAGGAATGATACATATTGATATTCATGAATGCATAAGAGATGATATATAAAAATCTTATATAAATCAACTTCAACAAAACCATTAAAATCATTATAAAAAATGGATCACTGCTTTTCTCATTATCTTCAAATAGAAGTTGGACTTATTAAAAATCCTAAATACACCATTCTTCCTTTTGGATTGAGATATATTTTGGGGCAATCACTAGTATGCTCCCATCATCATTTCATGAAGTCAAATCACTTTATTCCACATATCAATGTATTTGTATAATTTGTAATAAATAACCAAAATCAAACAAACATTTTTTATGTGTGTGTGTGTGCATGTGTATGTGTTATATGTTTCCAATTTATTTTGACATTCATGAAAAGGTTTAGTGCCTCTTTAGAGGAAATCATTACTCTATATGAGATCTTATTTATTATGAAGGTCAAAGATGTGTATATCTATTCATTAGAGATATAACCCAACATAGAGTTGGCCTCTTTAAGATTCGTCAACATAACTCTTTATTTCATTGTTTGGATTTAGAAATTTTTCTCCAATCTCAATTTTAGAGGCACAAACATACCCATTATTCTACTTAACAATCATAAATTGTTAGGAGAAATATCTTAAAGACTTAATTCTTGTATTTTATGTTAAATATCCTCTTTTTCTATTGTATTGTCTTATGTGAAATGTAATTTTGAATGAATTCATCTTAACCTACATATTGGTTGCTAATATAAAATATTATATATTCATATTCTTAACACATAACAACAATGATATGGTGACGATAAAACAATATCAACATTTATGATCATATGAATTCTATTAGTTAGTTTATATAATTTATAAATGATATGATTTACAATTGATGACCTATCTCTCTTTTTATATTTGTGTGTTATTGTAGACACCTAATTCTAGTACAAGACCCTTTTACATTAGGTATGTTCCATGTTTTAACACATATGGTCTATGTACATACATTTAGATATTTTTAGTAGACTTTCCTTTTTTTGGGTCTTATGTCATCATCCCCTAACTTAGGTCTTCCTCATAACTTGTATTTTTGTGAATCTTATATATAGTTTATTTTATGTGGTTTGTGTGCTTATTTACATTATGTCACTATTTTTGTAACCCTTCTCCAGTTGGCATTCTAATAACTTATGAAATTCCCTACTCTAACTCAAAGATGTAACAAGAAGAGACATAGATCAAGTTGCAGTTGAATTGAATGAAATTTTTAGTCAGTCACTACCTTTTTGGGCTACTCATACAAATCACATTGCCAAGATTTGGTGGAATACTAATAATACTTTTACGTTGGAGCTGTTACAAGGCAATTGGTCACATTAACAAATGAAAATGTTGGATATAATTTTTAAGACTAATCTCTTATAAGAATTAATTATTTCACAACATGAAATATATTTGAATCCCATGATGAAAATTTGGTTTGACATATACTTTGAATGAACTCGTTATGCAAAAAATTCTTTCTAGATAGATTCTTTTGTATTTATCACCTTGTGATTAGATTTTAAATTTCAACATGGGATGGTATTCATGATAATTATGTGCAATTGTGCAATTCTATGGATTTAAATCATGAATTAGATCCCGAACATGTGTTGGATGAGCTTACATACCAAGAAGCAATGTGGCAAAGAAGTCATTTTCCAACACCAACTAAAGAATCTAAGGATGATATAAATACCTTTGATCATGATGGGCACTACTTGGATTAGTTCTAAATAACTAACATTGGACAGTGGTATAATTTTGTACATGTAATGAAGAAGAAGCTTTTTGATCATGACATCTTTTTTTATAATTTTGTACATGTAATGAAGAAAAAGATTTCATTTAGTTTTGTAATTGTGTTATGTTGTCTCATGGGCCTCCCTAAATTTAGGAGCAAAAAATTATGGTCTAGTATGTCGGAATTATGGTAGTGGTGGTCTATGAGGCAATCATTTAAATAAAATTAGTGACCTATTTTGCTACACTAAAGCTCTAATAACTCAATATGGGCAATACCCTAACCTTACGATCGGTGATAAGGCAACCTACCATTACAATTGAATGGGATAAATTACATCCCACATTGGCTCATATAATTTATAATGCACATGTGTCGTACAAATTTTTATTATGTCACCTACTAGTATTTCCTTTCACATGCTATCCATAAATAACATTAGTACATGCCTCTAATTCAATACATTGAATGATTAGTTGATGGACAATGAGAATATTATGTGGGCTTCTTTAGAATTTAACTTTTTTTCACCCTCTTTTGAGTCTATGGGCTTCATAGTAAATTCCTCATTTTTAATAACCTATCTTCATTATATGGGATTCCTATTAATTTCTCTTTTTTTAACCCTTTCTTGAAGCTATGGGATTCATAGAAAAATCGCATTACTGTACGTAGCCCACATGCACACAGTTAGTGTGTGCCACGTAAGATCATCTATAAATGCAACTACCTTGTGCATGCACTATTTTGTCCATTTCTACATTTTGATGCATTTATTTTGATATGTTTTATGAAGGGAATTCTCTTCTTTGTTGATGCATATGAGTTAGATTGCCTATTTCAATGACATGTACATATTTTAATGTTATTTGTATAAAATTGTGCTTATATTGTATGCATTATTTAATCACTATCCTTTGTACATTGTAGTATATGACAAATAGTATTCAATCAAAAAAAGATATTTTCAATACATGAAAACATGCATTCACTCAAAATATGAAAATTCAATTTCTAATTCATTCAATGAACTGTTCTCCTTGTAGGTTACAATAGATGGTAAAAAGGTGAGAATAAATAATGCACCTTGAACTACAGAAGCCAGGTGAGGATTTATTTGATTGCAGATGTATCAAGAGGGCCAATTTTTTTGACATCAACGAGGAAGACTTATGGGTTACTTGGGTTGAGAAGGATAGGGTTGATGACTTTGTCAAAGGAGAATCAAGAAGGGCATTGTTTCCTATAAATTTTCATGTTGCATATTGCAAGATAAATTCAGATTTTACTCGAAAGGATATCAAGATCATTACAACCTCTAAGTATTTCATGTGAGTCACCTCATACTATAGATTACAAGTTGGTGTCTATTCAAATGCTATTATATTCCATTCATTTAGTTTTTTTCATCTTTTATGACTTTTTATTTGTTCACCATAATCATGATTGTACTAGTGTTCATATGGCCTTGATGACTTTTAGAAAATTGATGCCATGGCAAAAGATAAGTTTTTAATCCCCAATTTTAGAAAAGGGTAGCCTATCAGGTCAAAAGCATATAAGGTGCATTTATCATTTTTATTTCATCACATGATACACAGTTTATAGACCCAATCATGTGTTTCTCACATACAATCAATTAGAACACATGGATAATGAGCATAACTATTACCACGACCAACAATATGAACAGTTCAACAGCAAGAAATGTTTTTTTTTTCCTCACATCATCCCCCAACTTATTGAATGGGTTCATAGGCTGCTATTGTTGGGAATGTCTATTGATGCTATCCACCTTAAACACCGAGAGAGGGTGCATGACAAACTTATATTATTTAGTGGTAAAATAGAGTGAGATGATTTCTTGAGTAATGATGACATATACAACAAAGAGTGATTGATCAATGAGGCAACATATATGTACAATGCTAATGATGCAATAAAAATTTGAGAGTGGGAATTGATGAATCTTGAAAAATGGTTTTTATATCAGGGATACAATAGGAGAGAGCTTGATGGGGATGTGAAAATCCCCTTCATCTTAGGCAGCTAACTCCCACAATAGCTAGAATGGTTGTTGAGATTTGGGAAGCATTGATTGTTGGTGATGGATACAGCATTTAGGATGAATTTAATAAACGTATTGTGCTAATGTTTATAAGAGTAGTTGTTTTAATAATAGTAGTTGTTCTAATGTTTTTATTTTTTTCTTGTATAGTTTAAACTGTACACACTGTTGGCATTTGATTCTAAACATGAAGGTATGCTCGTTACATGGGTCATTATGTCTCAGTCATGTACTGTTGAAATAAGATCATGAATGCAAATTCTTCTTTAAAGAATGCATTTGAAAGACATTGAATGGAGAATCATGCCTTCATGGTCGACGATGCTAGTGTAGAGATAAAAGTTATTAGGTGTGTCATTATTATTCCTATACACATCATGGACTCTATATTTGTATGTTCATAGATGCCATCCCAACCTTATTCCATTAACTTATGTAAAACCATTTTTTTATTTAGGGAGACATTTGAATATGAGGTCTACTTATGCATTTGGGACGTTTGTCATGTGTGGTTGAAGAATTTTATAGAAAAAGTGAAAGATGATGGTGTCAGGCATGTAATGTTTAAATTTTTTGGGTTCATAATGCATAATTATATCAATGATGACATGGATACAAGGTATTCTATAAATCTTATAGAAAGATATCACTCTTCTCAACTTACTTTTGTCAAATATTGGGAACAACACTGGCCATACAGGGTTGGAATGTGGTCGTGATGTTGTCAAACACTTTTGCATGCTAGGTAAGACACCAATACATCTATATAATATTACCATTCCTATTTTCAATGTCATTTCCTAAGCATAGTAAGGACTTCTACACATCATAGGCTAGATTGGTTGGTTCACCAACTAACGACATCAATATACATATATTATTAGTGGCTATAGTTATGCAAGGACACCGGATTTCACAGGAAATTCAAAGTAGAAAGACATAAAAATGTTTCATGGCTATAGGATTTGAACATCCCAGATTCTCATGTTACCTTAGATAGAGACCCTCATATGGCATGGGTACAAAGTATGAAATATGAGACATTGCATTATCATGTCTTCAATGTAACACATTCTATGTCAATGTGAAATTGCTTGTTTTCAATCCAAGGATATACTTGAAATCATGTGCTCAAGGTAAACCTGATGAGAAAGATGACAACTCATGTAGTTGTAGAGGATGAAGCCATAATACATGTTATTAATGAGAGCATCAATAACATCGATGTTGAGTACCATGTAAGTTTTATTTACCCCCCATACTATATACATTGATAAATTTGAGGTGACTATAGTTTGTGTAATACATTTTCATTGCCCAAATCAAGGACAATGAAGTTAAAATTGAAAAAGAGGGAGAAGGCATGGATGTCAAATATTTTCACACCAAAATACATAATGTATCAAATATGGATATGTAAGGATCATGTAGTGCACTAGAAGGTGTTACAATAAATCTGGTAGATGACACTAAAGACCAGTTGGGGGGCTGATATTATAAGTTTAGTAACTAGTTACAGTAATATATTTTTCATATTTTTTTGGCATCTCTAACTCGATGCTTTTTCACTTGATGAATAAATACCATATATATCAGAGTTGATGATGTTGAGGCCTTGATATGTGGAGTACGATAGATATTTTACAAATGTTGTGTAGTGGATAGAAGCATAGAAACTATGGTATTCTTCAAAAACTATATGGCATAGGTTTACAACAAGGTGCAGAGCAGGGTGAAATCAAATGCACAACACCCAATGTCTCATCTATTTCAAAAAGTGTAGGATGTGCATGGAACTTCCACCCATAGATAGAGATACTTCATAGAAAATATGAATAGATGTAGATATCAGAGCATATCACAAGCACTTTGTACAACCCCACCTCATAATAATCCAAAATGACGAGTCTGGGATGATAAGCTTAATAGGAAGTGAAGCAATATAGTGGTGGACATAATAAAGATAATGCATCCTGATTGCAGCCCTTTGTAGGTTTAGTTGATAACACAACAAAAATAGAAGAATGTAACAACAATAAATGCGTGTAACAAAAAATAAATACCTTTTTTTTAAAGGTGAATAGTTCTCTTAGACTTCTCACATGTTGTAGCATATTGCATAAATGTACTATGAGAAAATTTATTAGATGTGGATATTACAAAATTTAAATTGTATCCTAAAAGATTTAATATAAAAAAAATAATATATATATATATATATATATATAATCAAACCAATGTTGATTATAAAGAGATGAATCACCTTTCCTCTTAACACACACTACTCTTCATTGAAATTTTTTTTGATAGACTTTTGGCCTAGTGTTCATCATTTTGAAGGGATTTGAAAGGTTTCTACAACCAATCCTTCATCATGAAAATTCTCTTTTATTATGGATTATTTCACTAGGATACCTACTCAAGATGATAAAATACCCTATTTAACTTGTCTTTGATCCTTTCAAGTGTTCCATCCTAACTCATCATTCCATTTTATACCCCAAGTTCACAAAGATTACACAAGGGTTATAGCCTTTTTTTGGATAAATCTCCCTGCTTGGGACACTCCATAGCTCACTTTGGAGAACTAAATTCATATGCTATCACTCTTTATCCTTATTGAACTTTTTGCTCAATCTCATACCCTGACAACCTATGATAATGTGCTTTCTAGTTCAAACATTCCCCAATTAGGTCTTACATTAGGTCTTCAACCTTGCAACCCTAATTTTCCCTTATCCTAGTCTTCACACATGCTAAAACTCCCAAGAACCATGTGATTCACCTATGGAATGATAATTATAATCTTCCTAAAAATTGATGTTTCAACTCCTCTGCAATACAAAACAAAACATAACAAGTACTTTACTTTGTTTAGAAATCCTTGGTAAAGGTTTAATATGTCAAATTGCTCCCAAGAAAACTATAATCTTGTAATTAGTAAGATAAACCAAGTACTAAGGAAACATAATCTGGTGAATAATATATTGAGAGTATTCTCGTGAGTAATTCTTATTTCTTGATATTAATGGAGTTGTGATAATCCTTTTTCAATAATCTATAGGGTTTATAAATGTTGACACCAAAATAAGACATAAAAGAAACACTTGCAAATCTGTATATTACCACTATGTACATAGAGAATAGTAAAATATTCTACAAATATGTTGGTAGGTGTATTTATTGACTTGATAATATTGAGGAGTTCATTTTGAACCTAGAACTAGGTAGCATAACCCTGCATGTAAGATTGGGTGTTCATTTTGAACCTAGAATGTCATAACAGATTGAATGGAAGGATTTTATGCATAAATATAAATGGGATATAGTAAATACAATTTTTTTAACCTTTATTAATATTTTTGATAATTTTGAAAACAACATGGATGGTCTGGACCATTAAAATAGGCTCCAAAAATTTAAACCTGTGATTGTGTGATAACAATCCCACACCATTAGCAACTGCATATCCAGTATTATTTATTTGAATACATTATCCATATGGGTATTGATTCAAATATATATTTTCAATTCTCTTATATCTTTATTCTATAAATATGAAACCACTCCTCTTTGTCTGTTTACTCTCTAAACCTTTGTCAAAAGATCTATTCTCTTTAGATTGGTCTTACAATACCAATAAGATTATTCTGACCTTAAAAAGTCTCATTTTCACATGGAATTTCATAAAATCACTTGTTCCCTACATTCATATATTATATATTTGGATTTAAAACTATTTCAATATTTTTACACCTTCCATTAAGAAACAATTCTACCTTTTAAGCATCTTGTGGTAGTCACATGATAGTTTTTAGAACTCAGCCTTTACACAATCTTGTGTAGGTATTTTGATTCCATAAATATAATTTATTCCATGTAATTTTACTCTTTTATTCATCTAATAAAATTTTATAAGGCTCTTCTTATTATTTTCTATACCTATAACAATGTTTACAACTCCCTTTAGACTTTTCTTAATGACATGATTACAAGACTAGGTTTAATCATTAATCAAACACATGCCTAATATCATGTATCTTCTCTAATATGAATATATATATAAAAATCCCAACTTAAATACTTCTAAAATACCATTTTAAACAACTTTACATAGTTACAAATCCTTGGCTTTGATAAGTTTCATGATATGAGGTCTTTATTCTTTAAATCCTATAGACTAATTTTGTCATCTCGATTCATTTTGCTTAATACAAACATAAAATGCCTTGAAATACGTTACAAAAATGTGGTATAATTATCATGAAAAATTTATAATCCTTCATACAATATTTAGAACTAAGAACAAAATGAAACAATTCAATTCTTACCCTTTTGAGGTTTCTTAGTTGACACCTACAGGAAGTCATAACATAGTCAATTTGTATCTTACTCCACAGGACTTATCTCCATCTAATAATACTTTAGAATAGTATAATTATTCATATTAAATATTTTTTCACCTTTATCTTGGTCTAACAACCTCAAATTCTCAAAATCTCACTTAATTCCTCCCTTCACTACCCTGCTTCATAATCACCTATAGGCAGATTTTACATAGTCAATTATAAAAGGATATACAATATGAATTTGGATTTAAAAATATTTTAAATTATTTCTAAACTCATGATAAAATATTTTCAAAAATATTGGAGAAGATTCATTGGTTAAGCATGGATATATTAATATTTTAGTGCAGGGTAGAGTTTTATTTTGAATGATAGGCTCGAGAGCAAGATATGTTGAGTTGTGGAGATAAAAGCTTCACCAATGAGCTATACAGTAACTAGCATCAGCAAAATTGGTCAGAACCAACCGACATCGATTAGGGGTTGACCAGCATCGGTTAGCATTGATCAGAACTAACTGACATCGGTTAGGGGTCAGCCGACATTGGTCATCTTTAGACCGACATTGACTTCTATGCGTTTCTAGAATTAGACAACATTTCTATTTTTAGGAGAACTATTAGTTTGCATGTAAAGACTAAAATTAGTCTTGAGTATGTTTTTATAATTACTGTTTGCTCTCAATTCTATTTAAGAGACCCATGGGGTAGTATTTTAATTGGGGTGCAAGATCAAGAAGATCTACAAAGGGCAAGATCAAGAAGATTTGGAAGGTGCAAGATCAAGAAGATCTGCAACACAACAATTCAGTAATTGAGTTGGTTGTAATTGGTAGAGAGAGAGAGAGAACTCTTGAAGGAGAATTATTGTACATCTGAGAGGTGTGAGGAGAGATATTTATTTATTGTATTTCTTTTTGGAAGATTTTAATATAAATTGTATTATTTCTCGTATCTCCTATTATTTGTTGTTTCTGATTTCTAGTTACTTATTACTTTTGATTTCAATTTCGTGTTTAGTTGCTTATACAAAAGTAATCAATTATACTATAAGGTCCTAAAAAGTGGTATCAAAGCTATGTGTATACACTAAAAATTGGTATCAGAGCGTGTTAGTGTTTGTTGATTACAGAATTCACTCACAGGGGTTTCTGATTGAGTGGGAGTAAAGCAATGGTAGAAGAAAGTAATCTAAGAATGGAGAAATTCAATGGCAAGAATTATCAATTATAGAGGATGAAGATTGAATATTATCTATATCAAAAAGATCTGTATTTACCATTGGGTGGGGTTTCAAGTAAGCCCACATATATGGAAGATGAAGAATGGAATCTTCTTGATAGAAAGGCTCTTGGATCTATAAGGTTGATCCTGGCAGCTTTTGTGGTTTCCAACTTATCATAGGCAAAGACAACGGTAGAGTTAATGGATAGTTTGGCAAATTTATATGAAAAACCCTCAGCTTCAAATAAGGTATATCTTATGAATCAATTATTTAATTTGCAAATGTAAGAAGGTGGATCTGTATCTAGTCATCTTAATGATTTCCATATAATTATAAATCAATTAAATTCAATCAAAATAGTTTTTGATGATGAAATTAAGGCTCTCTTAATCTTATGCTCTTTAGCTAAAAGTTAGCATAGTTTGGTGATGGCAGTTAGTAATACTGCATCTACTTCAAATATCTTGAAAGTTGATGATGTTGTTAGTGTAATCTTGAATGAAGAAATTCATAGGAAAAGCACAGGGGAAACATCAGGTAATGATTTAAGTGTTGAAAGCAAGGGAAGGTAAAGAGAGAAGGGCAAGCAAGGGAAATCAAGGTCAAAGATGGGAAGTAGATCCAAATCTAGAAATGGAAGAATAACCTGCTAGAATTATGGAAAGAAAGGGCATGCAAAGAAAGATTGTTGGTTGAAGGATAACAAAGAAAATCAGCATGAAGGTAATAAAGAAGAAAAAGTTGTAGGTATTGTTGCACAAGATGCTCTTATACTTTCTTTGGATAATAAAGTAGAATCATGGGTTTTAGATTTTGGTGCCTCTTTCCATGCAACCCCAAATAGAGAATTTTTCAATGATTATGTCCATGGAGATTTTGGAAAAGTTTATTTAGGGGATGATGAGCCTTATAAAATTGTTGGCAAAGGAAAAGTGCAGCTGAAATTGCCTAATGGCAACACATGGGTGTTGAAGGATGTCATGCATGTACCCATCCTGAAGAGGAATCTGATTTCTGTAGGAAAGTTGGGTGATGAGGGTTGCACAGTAACTCTAACAGCTAAATCTTGGAAAGTTTCCAAGGGTGCACTTGTATTAGCAAAAGGTAAGAGAGTAGGTACACTTTATCTATCTACTTGTATTATTAATTATTCTCCTTCTATTTTATCTACTTCAGATGTAGATGCAAAGTTGTGGCACTGTAGACTTGGTCACATGAGTGAGAAGGGAATGAATGTTCTTAAGTCAAAAGGTAAGCTTTCAAATTTGAAAAGCATAGATCTAGATTTTTGTGAGCATTGTATTTTTGGGAAATAGAAGAAAGTAAGGTTTCTAAAAAATGGGTCAACAAAGAAGAAGCACAAGTTGGATCTTGTTCACACAGATGTGTGGGGACTAGCTCAGGTAGCTTTTATTGGAGGATCATAGTATTATGTTTCTTTCATTGATGATGCTACAAGAAAGGTATGGGTTTATTGCATAAAGAGAAAATATGATGTTTTGACACATTTAAGAAATGGAAAGCTTTGGTTTTTAATGAGAAGGTGATGTATAGTGATCAGCTCAAGAGGCTGAATAATTTTGAGTAGGGCAATCTTGATTTGGAAGAGGTTTTGATCCAAAATGAGCTCGCAGGTAAAAATCATCACTCACAAAAAAACATAGACCAGCATTGGTCAGGTGGAAACTAACATCGGTCAGGTGGAGACTGACGTTGGTCAGGTAGAAATCAACATCGATTAGGTGGAATCGACATCGATCAGGTGCAGACTAACATCGATCAGAGATGATCGAGATCGGTCACTGTCAGAAGGAAATTTGGGCAGACAACAAGCTGTAAATGAGTCTCAAATGCATGTAAGGAGGTCTAAAAGGGTAAGTAAACCTCCAGTTCATTATTCCCCTTCTTTATACTATTTGTTTCTCACTGATGGTGGAGAACTAGAAAGTTTTGATGAGGCAATGCAGGTAAAATCTAGGAAACAGTGGGAGCATGGCATGAATGAGGAAATTGATTCCTTGGAAGAGAACCATATGTGGGATTTGGTTGAGTTGCCAGCTAGAAAGAAAGCACTAAAAAAAAATGGGTATACAGGTTAAAGGAAGGAGAGAATGGACAAATGAGACATAAGGCCAAGTTGGTAGTAAAAGGATTTGCACAAAAACTAGATATTGCCCAAGCAGTGGGAGTTGTCAGCAAGTTTATGGCCAATCTAGAAAAGGAACACTGGAAAGCAGTTCAGTGGATTCTCAGATATCTGAGAGGGACCAACAGTAGGTATTTATGCTATGGAGGGTCAAACACTTCTCTACATGGGTATGTAGATTTGGATATGGCAGGTGACTTGGATGGTAGGAGAAGCACCACAGGATATGTGTTTACTATTGGTGGAACGGTAGTTAGATGGATTTCAAAGTTGTATAAGGTTGTTGCCTTGTCTACTACAGAGGCATAATACATTATAGTCATAGAGGCTAGCAAGAAAATGATTTGGATGACTTGGTTCATGGAAGAGTTGGGAAAGGAGCAAGAGAGTTGCAGATTGTACAGTGATAGTCAAAGTGCAATTCATTTGGTAAAGAATTCAGCCTTTCATTCAAGAACCAAATATATACAGCTTAGGTACCCATTCATTAGACAGGTATTGGAGGATGGATAGTTGAAGCTGGAAAAGATCCATATGGATAAGAACCCTGTTGATATGTTAACAAAGCCGGTAACAAAGGAGAAGTTGAAACTTCATTCAAATTTTGTTGGTCTTCAAGATTGAACTTGAAGAGGGAAAAACAAGCTAGAGATGTTTAGAGGATGTTGCTATACAGGTATAGGTGCAGCTATTTATCTCCAAGTGGGAGATTATTGAGTTGTGGAGCTAAAAGCTTCACCAATGAGCTACATAGTAACCGGCATCGACAAAATCAGTCAGAACCAACCGGCATCGATTAGGGGTCGACCGGCATCGGTCAGCATCAGTCAGAACCAACTGACATTGGTTAGGGGTCGGCTGGCATCGGTCATCTTCAGACTGACACAGACTTCTGTGCATTTCCAAAATTAGACAGCGTTTCTATTTTTAGGAGAACAATTAGTTTGCATGTAAAGACTAAAATTAGTCTTGAGTCTATTTTTCTAATTATTGTTTGCTCTCAATTCTATTTAAGAGACCCATGGGGTATTATTGTAATTGTGGTGCAAGATCAAGAAGATTTACAAAGTGCAAGATCAAGAAGATCTGCATGGTGCAAGATCAAGAAGATCTACAACACAACAATTCAGTAATTGAGTTGGTTGTAATTGATAGAGAGAGAGAGAGAGAACTCTTGAAGGAGAATTACTGTACATCTGAGAGGTGTGAGGAGAGAGAGATTTATTCATTGTATTTCCTTTTGGAAGAGTTTAATACAAATTGTATTGTTTCTCATATCTCTTATTATTTGTTGTTTCTGATTTCTAGTTACTTATTACTTATGGTTTCAATTCCATGTTTAGTTGCTTATACAAAAGTAATCAATTGTACTCTAAGGTCCTAAAAAGATAATGATGGTTCATATAGTTGAGATCCTATACCTAAAAAATAAAACCAGGAGAAAAACCTTAACAACCTTTCTTGAACTCTACAATAACTATTTTGAGTCCATGTAAATTGTCTCACATATTTTGAGTTAACTATGTTCGATTGTAAACAAAAATAAAATATAGAATTTTAAGAGAACTAAATTTTTTTACCTTAATTAACTTATAAAATATATTATCTAAAGATAAAATTTTATTAATATATATGAACATGACATGAACACACTAGATTAGATAATATAACTCCTTATTTTCATTATTTTCTAAGAACAAGTCTGTTTGGTTCCAATTTTTTATAGGGGCTATGCAAAGTATTACCAACTTTGTTCCTCTTGTGTCCATCCATAAGACTCATTATAATTAACAACACACATGTTGATATGTTAAACATCCTTCCTTTTTCACTTTGATTGTGCATTTCTATATGACTATGATAGGGGTTAAAGGCTCTATTCATTTTTCCAGAAGTTCTAAGGCTCAATATGGTTTGAAGAGTATCTTATTAAACTTCCCAACATAAACACACCCCTTACTAAATCTATATACACTCTCATTCTCAATAACAAGCACTTCTCCTTAGTGGCATATTGTGTTAAACAAAATAACATGTATGCAAATAGGGTTCTATAGTTACAACAAGGCTTGTCAAATGTCTATGACCTGCGTATTGACCTTTCAATATTTATCTAAACACAAACAATCATCTTGCAATCACCATTCCCTATTACCATCAGTTTCTCAACCCTCACTTCCATATTTAGAAATTAACATACAAATAAGGTGTCTTTCTTATAAAAAAAAGGGGTATGACATTTACCATAGTACTTATCACTTCTTCAAGCATGTGTATTGGATTCCCTTTCTCATTGTTTTTATTCAAACTATCCTAAACAATCAATAATTTCCTTGACCAGCTATTCATAATCTTATTGATGATGAAAATCTTAAAAACCAAGCTTTTACTCCCTTCCCTTGACTATGATAATAGTCTACAGGACCTTATGAATTCAAGGGGTTATTTTTCTAAGTTATCCACTGATATAGGTTGTTTCCACCATCTGAGATTTTCCACAACACCAATGTGTTCAAGGCTACTTATATTTGATAAAATTCATCTACCACATTATAACACTTTCTCCCAACTTTCCCCATCACTGTATTCTCATTACATCCTACAGACACACAGGAACTATACATAATCTCAAAATCAACGAACATGACATTCTATGATTCAAGATACAAACTACTTGATGCATGAAATGGTAATTGACATGCTAGATTATTCTCATCTATTTAATTATTAGTTACATGTATGTAGGTAGTTAAAAACTTCTTGAAGCATGAAATTGCATTTCATTTACATTCTCTAATTAATTAACTACCGTTTGTGAATTATTTTTTGAAATTATTGCTAATTAATTTTTGTAATTGTGTGGTAGGTGGTATTAATAATACATGGGGAGTGTTGTATAAACATGATAGGAATTCCAAAAAATCATATGGAAAAAATCAAATGTATTGGAGCAACTCAATGTAGAATGACAAACATTGTACAAAATATCATGTGTGGTGTTAGGATAAATTAAAACCTAGATTTATCCCCAAATCACATATAATTAAAACTATGAAATGAATTAATCAAACATTCAAAAAATAAATAAAAACATACACATAATAGGAGACACTAGATTTAGCATGGTTCACCCAAAATGGGCTACATCCACCAAAATTGTCTAGTCTATTATTTCCAACAATACAAGAGAGAAACAAAATCCTATAAAAAACCCTGTTACACCTCTCTCCCCTTATCCACCTCCACTTTGTTTTAATTTTTATTTTCATACATCTCAGCCATATCTCAATACATTTTAGGATGAAAAATACCTAAACATAACCTCTACCATCAGATCTAGAAACCTATAATCAATGGCCCAGATTGACTATGAAATTACAATTTTACAAGGTAATTTTAATGGGATCCAAACAAGGATATAAAAAATGGGATCCAATCCCATCTGAAATAATCATCATAATTTTAACCTCTGATCCTAACAGATAATTGGGCTCCACACCTAACAATCTCCCACTTGGAGACTAATTGCAACTTCATCACTACTACATCCACTATACTATCCGGACCTGGACAAGTTCATTAATTTAATTATCATCCATGAAGACCAATAGAAACTGAGAAAGTCTTCAACTTCTCTATTGTAACTACGTTGGTCATCATATTTGCAAGATTTTTACTGGTATGTATCTTCTCCAATTTTAGTTGTTCTTCCTCTATCACTAAACAAATGAAATGATACTGCAACTAAATATGTTTTATCCTAGAATATATATTTGAGTTTTTGGTTAGATGGATTGCACTTTAAATATCACTATATAGTGTACATTTTATTGACTATGTCCCAATTCTTCCATCAACCTTTGTAGCCATATTATTTCCATGCTTACTTCTATAGCAATAGCATACTCAGTCTCTATGGTTGAAAGTGCCACAACCTTATGTAATCATGATACCCAACTAACTACTATACCACCTACTATAAACACATACCCTGTAGTTCTTCTTCTACCATCTAAGTCACCTACCATATCTGAGTCAACATATCTCTGTAAAGTCACATCTAATCTACCATAGCTTAACACTATATCTATGGTCCCTCTTAAGTAATGAAGGATACATTTTACTATCTTCCAATGTTCATTTCCTAGATCACTCATGAACCTAATTACCACTCCCACTGTATGTCCAATGTCTAGCCTTGTACACACCATTGCATACATTAAACTACCAACTACTGATGAGTATAGAATTTTTGACATCAGGTTCTTTTCTTCTTATGTTTTAGGATTGTATTTTTTTGTTAATTTAAAGTGTGTATCCAAAGGTGTCCCAAATGATTTTTCATCTCTAGTTATCCTCATACCAAGGATCTATTTAGTTGTACCTAGATCCTTCATAGAAAAGCAATCACTTAACTATTTCTTGAGTACATTAATATTATGAATGTTGGAACTAGCTACAAGCATATCATCTACATATAAAAATAAAATTATATAGATGTCATTTTCAAATATTTTAAAATATATACAATGGTCTAAGTGACATCTAGAATAATTCTATTACATCATAAAACTGTCAAACTTAATGTACCATTATCTTGGAGCTTGTTTTAGGCCAGACAAACTCTTTTTTAATTTGCACACCAAAATCTCTTTACCATTAACTTCATAACCTTGTGACTGCTCCATGTATATTTATTCATTCTAATCCCCATGAAGGAAATCATTATTTACATCTAACTTTTCTAAGTGTAAATCTTCAATAGCTACTAAGCTCAAAATAGTTTATATTAAAGTCATTATAACAACTAGAGAAAATATTTCATTGAAATCAATACCTTTCTTGTGTAAAACATTTAACCACCATTATGGCCTTGAATTTATTTTTACCTACATCCTCCTCCTTTATCCTATATACCCACTTATTCTACAATGCCTTCTTTCCTTTGGGAAGCTCAACCAAATCCCATGTCTAGTTTTCCATTAAAGCATCATACTCCTCATCTATAGCTTTATCCCACTTATCCTTGGCATCAATTTGCATTGCTTCTTCATAGTTTTCTAGCTCACCACTGTCAGTAAGTAATAAATAATATATACAAAGGGAAAAATTATTAGGTGGTCTACTTACTCTTGTAGATCTTCTAACAAGGGTTTGAGGTACCTGTTCTTGTTGAACATTTTAATCAAGAACCTTTACGACATGTTTTTCTGTAATGTCTTCTAATACTATATATTATTTTTTGGATTTTTATTGCTTTTTTCTTGGGAACTGGTCCCTGTACATGATGTTTTCATGGAACACAACATCTCTACTCTTGATTATTTTCTTATCTTCCATATTACATAACTAGAATCTAAAGTCATTAGTTCCATAACCAATAAATGTGAATTATAATACTTAGCTTCTAACTTATTCCTATGATCTTTGTCAATATAATAAAATTTCTCACAACAAAAAGTTCTTAGAAAAGAATAATCTACCTTCTTTCTAGTCCATGCCTCCTCTAGTATTCCACCATTCAAATCACTCAAAGGTCTTCTATTTATCAGATAAATTAATGTATTTATATCATCTACCCAAAACTATAAAGGCAAACCTACATGAAATCTCATGCATCTAGCACACTCTATAATAGTCCTATTCATTCTTTCTAACACACCATTCTGTTGTGGTGTTCCTGGAACAATTTTCTATCTAAGAATTCCACTTAATAAATAGTAATCATTAA
Organism: Torreya grandis; assembly: GCA_037957365.1. Classification (NCBI taxonomy): domain Eukaryota; kingdom Viridiplantae; phylum Streptophyta; class Pinopsida; order Cupressales; family Taxaceae; genus Torreya; species Torreya grandis. The sequence goes on from JARHVA010001515.1 coordinate 166,889, forward strand.
AAGTGTTACTATGATACTTGCCTCCATTACTTGATCTGAGACATTTTAGTTTTAAACCTATTTCATTTTCAACTAAAGCTTTCCATTTCTTAAATGTATCAAAAACATCAGACTTCTTTTTATAAAGTATACCCAAACCTTCCTAGTTGCATCATCAATAAAAGCAACATAATAATTTGAACCACCAAGTGAAGATACCTAAGCTGGTCCCCATACATTCATATTCACAAGCTCTAACTTCTACTCCTTGGTTGGTCCAACCCTAAAAAACCTCACACATTTTTGTTTCCCATATACACATTGCTAACAAAAGTCCATATCTAATTCTTTCAAACCTGGTAATTTATCCTTTACATGTAGGGTCTTTATTCTCTTTTCACTCATGTGGCCAAGTCTATAATGCCACAAAGCTATGTCTTTACATATAGCAGCTAAAACATAAGATGAATTAGAATTATCTATAGTCAAATATAAAGTGCCTAAATTATTACCTTTTTTAACCACTAAATAACCCATTATAATCTTTTATGATTTGGCTATAAATGTGACCATACAACCCTCACTACCCAACTACCCTGAAAACATCATATTTCTCCTTAAGCTTGGAACATGCCTGACATCCTTTACCACACAAGTGTTTCCATTATATAATTTAACCTGAAAACTTCCTTTTCCAACAATTTTATAGGGTTCATCATCACCAAGGTAATCATTCCCATAATTACCTTGAACATAATCTTTAAAATAACGTCTATGAGGGGTAACATGAAAAGATGCACTTGAATCTAAAACCCAAGATTCAGTTATATTATCTAAAGAAAGTATAAGAACATCTTGTAACACATCACCTACTACATTTTATTCTCTATTTCCTTCATGTTGGTCCTTACCTGATTTATCCTTTCAAAACTAGCACTCTTTCTTTGTGTGTCATGGCTTGCCATAAATACAACATTCCATCTTGCCTCTTGATTTAGATGTTCCACCCCCTTTTGATCTTCCATGGTTTCCTCTTCTTATATTATTATTCATTCCTCTATTCTCTACTATTAATCTGTTTCTAGATATGGATGTTTCACATGTGTTTTTCCTTCGCATTTCTTCACTTAGGATAACACCCACCACATCTTCAAACTTTAATTTGACATTATTAGACATATAAATCCTTTCAACCATTACCAATTTATTCCATATTTTAGGAAAGGATTAAATAATAAGAAGAGCCCTAACTTTATCATCAAATTCAATATTTTTGAAATGTAACTAACAAGTAACTATGTTAAACTTATTTAAATGATCTAGTATTGAAACATTTTACGACATTTTTATATTAAACATTTTTTTATTAAAAATATTTTATTTGACGTAGAGGGTTTTTCATATAACTTGTATAATGAACTCATAAGACCTTCTATTGTCTATTTTTGATATGTTGAATGCTACAAAATATGCAGGGCACATCCATATGGTTCCAAGGGCTTTCTGATCCAATAGTTCCCAATCTTCATCTGACATTGTCGATGGCTTCTTGGCTTTCCATCCAAATGGTAAATAGAGGTCCTTCTAGTAAAGGTAATCCTCCATCTGCATCTTCCATATTCCAAAGTTTTATCCATTGAACTTCTCCACCTTAGATTTATTTTCATCCACCATAGCTCCCACTTGAGGTCAAACCCTTTTCTTCCTGTGATTTAAAATTATGCAAACAAAACCTTTGATATGATACCACTTGTTACAATAATTTAAAACCCATATTTATCCCCAAATCACATACAAGTGAAATTATTAAATAAATTAACCAAACATTCAAAAAATAAACAAAAATATAAACATAATTGGAAACACCAGATTTAACGTGGTTCACCCAAAATGGGCTACATCCACCAAACTTGTCCAGTATATTATTTCCAACAATACAATAGAGAAATAAAATCTTGTTACACCTCTCTCCCCTCGTCCACCTCCACTATTTTTTTTTTCATACATCTCAGCCATATCTCAATACATTTTAGGGTGAAAAACACCTAAACATAACCTCTACCATAAATTCTAGAAATATATAATCAATGGCCTAGATTGAATACAAAATTACAAGGTAATTTTAATAGGGTCCAAATAAGGATAAAAATAATGGGTCCAACTCTATCTAAAATAATGATAAAAATTTTAACCTCTGATCTTGTAAGATAATCAGGCTCCATACCAAACATGTGGTGGTTGGTTCCATCAACTGGAGGAGACTTGGAACCACAACAAATTTTAGGCAACCTGATGGATTGCAATGGATGAATGTTCTCCTTCATTAAAACATAATATATCCTGCCTACCATGTTCTTATGGTGAGATATGAGTACATGACATTCATAGATATGACCAATCATGATTTCTACATATAGTGGTCATATGAATGGCCACAAGATGATGTCATTTTTCTTGATGAATGTGGTACTCTTTGTTCCATTTCAACGTATCTGAGGCCCTTCTTGGAGAATTTTTTACCAATGAAGGTGTCTAATGATATGTATGTTTATGTGCAACTAAATAAAGTATAAAATATATTAATTAGTTCTAAAATACCATTTAGAGTGCATTTCAAACTATATAGTTTCTAGAATAACCTCTTCCACATCTTCAGTTGTTGTCTAGTGTAAGCATATGCAACATTATGGAAGAGACACACAATATCCCATAACATAAATATTTCTCTCATCCAGTTGGGCTAAATTATTTCAAGAATACAACCACTATTTTTTTACACTCATGTTGTAGAGTATGAAATCAATGGTGAGTACAATCCATCAGATGAAAGTGATGGTTATGAAAGTGAATAGAATATTTTTATAAAAATATGTTTCAATATTGATAAATAATTTAATTTATTTCTAAAAGAAGTATATATTTATGTATTACATATTTATTTTTGTTATTAATGTTGATTTTAGTTTTTTTTATTCATGTTTATTGATGTAGATGATAAGCTACTTATCTCACGCTTTGCCTTGTTCTTGATTGCATTTATGTGCAAAATTTCACTAATTCATTGCTCACTATATAGTTTATAGTTATTCAACATATATTTAGGTTAATGGTATATAAAAATTATCTTTTATGTCTCTTAATAATCCTCAATTCACTTATTAACTCTTCCTAGGTTCAACCCTCTGCTTACATAAATCTATCTATTATACTCACACAAGCTTATAGCCCTATTTTTGGTAAATTTCATTCTATGTGTCTATGTATGGATTCAATTTAGAAATACAATTATGGATATAGATACCCTTTATCCTTATTTACCTTTTTATCAAATTTCAACTTATAGCTTACCTTTTAAACCACATTACTAACCCAATTTAGCACTCTACCTAGGCCTAATTAGGCCTTTTCTAACCCTGTTTGCTTATAATGCTTCCAAAATGGTACAGAATAGTACTAATTCATTCCAAAATCACTAAAATATATTATCCTACATGAATAAATATTTTATCACAAAATTTTTGAAGGTTTCATTAGTTCAAACATCTATAAACTCGATTTGAATTTTGAAACCCTATTTTTTACCTTGATTGTGTTTTTAGGACTTGAGGGCATTTGAATTCCTCTTACTCTCTTCATGTAGGGTTTCAAAAGGATTTTAAAGTTTAATAATGTTTATATGGTTAAAATACACCTCTTCAATCCATTATATTTCCATACTTGAGCCTCCATTCAACTTTTCTATCAAGATCTTTGCCTCATTGTAGATTTAGACTTTATCAATAGGGTTTTTAGGATCTATCTCAAGGTTTTGACTTCAAAAAAATGTTTAAAAATGATATTGATACCTTTTTAAATGTCTAATTCCATTTCTTAATCTTGATTTCCATTACACTATTGCCTCTTTTTATACACATAGTCTCCATTTACTAAATCTGCAAGTGACTTCTTACGAGTTTCTATTCATGGTTTTCTAAATATCATTGGTTTTTAAAGTATACAAAGGCTCTCTAGGATTGGTTCCAATATCAAACAGATTTTCCAAACACTTGATCTACATTATAACTCTCCTATACTCCTCTTGGTAACTTCTTGGACTCCTCTGTTTGAATAATGACCAATTACAGGTCTGTAAGTATTCTCTTCAATTTTTAGATCACTGAAGGGATTTACCAACTTTGTCTAAAGGTGATAGGTTTTAAAGACACCTTGTTACATCTTTTAAAATTGTTCCCTATTCCTTTGAAATTTTAGTTAACTTCTTTTACTATAATTTTTATACTCACAGCCTAAGTATGCTCTTTATCAAAGGACTTTGTCACCCTCAAACTAGTTAACATAAAAAGTAACAAGACTGGCCTTACATACATTTAATCACATAAAAAAAAGAATCACTAGATTCAAACTAAATTTCACAAATCAATACACTGTGAATCTTTTCCCCTTGAGCAAACAATAAGCAAATACTCTTCATTTTTATGCACAAAAAATGGGGTTGTAGACCTATTTTTAAAACTTGAAGTCACCATTCATATTATTTTGGCTCTTCATCCTTTATTTTTTTATTACACATGAAAAATTTATCACAAAACTAAAATTGAACTTTTTTTGAAACAAATGTAACATCCTAAACTACCTATCAATAATCATTTACAAGACATTTGGCACCTTGGCACAAGTTCTAAGCAGGGTTGATTTTCCATAAAAGTAACCTATACATATGTGTAAATGTGTCTATGATGTAATTTTTATGATTTTTAACACATTTTATGTTAGTTGATATTTGTTTGTGATGTTAGTTGATGTAACGAATAAATAAGGAATTTAACCATGTAATTTGATGTTCTTAAACTGTATTGAATTGTTTTGAATCATGTATATTTCCCTTGAAGGACCTTGAGGCCATGTATTTTTTCATATTTATGTGGATTTGTAGGTTATTAAATGATTAGAGGAGGCAACCAATAAGGGTTATAGGTTATAGTCATAAAAGGAAGATATTAAAATGTTTGGTTACAGATTAGAGTTGAAGTTTAGTGTGGAAAACATCATTGTATATATTGAGAAAGTAAAAACCTTAAAAGAGTTGTGATAATATAAGTAACAAGGTAAGACTGAGAGTAAAATGGATGATTGAATCCATAAGGCCTTGTAGACTATTGTCTCCATCATAGAATGAGGTAATCCTTCAAATTTAAGACATTAGTCAACTATGTGATGATATGATGACTAAGAGATGAATCTTTGGTTCCTATAGAGGGGAAGATTTTTATTTAAATACAAGAGAGGTAGTGAGCTTCTATTCATAGTTGACAAAAGGATCAACTCTATTACATAGTCCATAACCCCTATTTTGGTAGATGTTGGAATGGATATACATTAGGAGAGAGGTAAGATCATTATGCTAAAATTTCTTGATTTGATTAACTAGGAGAGAATATCTCAATAATGATTCCTGAAATAAAGATACCCCATAATGGAATTTGACAATATATAGGTCCTATTTCTATACTTGTATTGTTTTTTGATGACTACAAGGATTGATCTTTGAGAGATCCATATGATCAGTGAATTATTGTCTTATAAAATGTGTTGGTAAGTTCACTATAGAGGTTTGAAGTGGTTTATAATCTCTCTTTGGTTGAAACATTGTTTTTGGTTGTCTAACAGGGACATAGTCTTATAGGAAACCCTCGTAATCTGTAGGATCCAAGGGAAATTGAGTTATAACATATGAACAAAGGATTGGATTTTGGTTTTCAAAGGTTGGAAGAGTTACATTAGGGTAAGATAAAGCCTAAAAACCATTCAAGACATAGTTGGGCCTTTGAATATTAATATAATTTTCAAAGAAGATAATGGATGCAATAAGTAATATATAAAAGTACCAAACAACTTAACTATACATCTATAGTTTATTTCACTATAACTTAAGGAAATCCTAAAATATTACCCTTTATTTTAAAAAAGCACTCAAATGCTTTAGAAACTACTCCTAATAGCTAATGTTTTGTAGAACCAAATAATTAGGTCTCACAAGAACCAAGCCTACATGCATTCAAAACATACACACCATCTTTATGCATTTAGGACATACATACCATATTTTATGAACATTCACAAATAATCCAACCTATATGTTATAGGATCAAACAAGTTTTCAATTAATAAAAAAATCTCATGCCTCCAAAAATGCCTATAAATTATGTAATTACCACTCGGTTTTGCCTAGTTTATATTTAAAAATAAAAAATAAGCCACATGATTAGAAGAAGCTAAAAAAATAGGTTAGGAAGCTACTAGAGGGACTTTCCAATGCCATAGTCCATATGCTTATCAATAAGATGACATAGCATATTTTCATAAGAAGTTAATTTGTATTTTTTTTGGTTAAACAACTTCTAAACACAGTCATTTGTTTGTTCATAAACAACTTAAATACACAACATGAAGTAAGCAACTGGTGGAAAATAAACATCATTTTTTTAGATTGAAATGTGAATAATCATGTGTTTCAATTGATTTCCATCCAAAGTAATAAGCATAAATCATGTAATACCAGACACATGAGTCATTACACACAACTAATTATCATTATTCATAAATGAAATACCAAATCTATTTGGAGACATCCCATTGGCTTGTGAAAACAATATATCAAACTCCACCTTAAAAATCTACAATTTTTGCTCATATATGGAAACTATTCCTGCATGCTTCATTTTCATGGCCTACACAGTCTCTGCCCTTGTATCATAGAGTGATTTTGTGTAGGCATAGGTAGCTTGTAGATTGATAAACTTTATTTCAGCATCCATTTTCTCATCCCTTAGTGTGATAAGTGCACAGTGCAACTTCTTGACCTCTCTGGCCTTCTCAACCAATGTAATTTCTATCTTGATAACCTTTTCCCTTGCATCATAAAAAATCTCAATCAAAACTAGTTTTCCCTCTCGAGTGATTATTTTTTGTATTCGCTAGTGACAATTGCAAACCAAGATGTTATTATGTGCCCATTGAATTATAGGATCTCATGATTTTGATAGTTCTTCCATGTCCTTGGCCAATTGGGTAGCCACATTCTCTTCTAGATTTGGGACTTCATTTTTAAAAAATATGATACACATGGAATTCAATGATAGCATTCAATATTTTCAAAATTGAAAAGCTCAAAAAATCTAGACATAAATGAGGGTCTATGAGAATATTCAAAAGCTAAGAACATCCAAATTTTTATAATTATGAATAGTTTCCTTACACACAAAGAATTTTCTAACTTAAATGAAAAGAATGAAATCATTATATTGGAGTATGAAATTTTTATTTATGGCATGGTCATTCTGATGTATTAGAGTGTTTTCCCATTCCTTATCACCCCTCCTCCCTTACCTTGAATCATGTGTCATAGACATCAAAATTTGTTATGTCAATTACTTGAACAGACAAACACATGATATGAGATAACATAATGTTAGAGAGATAATTCATACATATAAATCTTATATTATAATCTTCCCCACCACAATTACTTTTATATAGACATAGAGACATGCAAACATATGAAATAATGAAAGGAGAATAAGGTATACATGTGAAGACAATAGATTGCAAGTCAAAAACTTCACATACCATACACATACAAAATATACAATCAGTACCTGGGAAAAACATTGCATCATTGAACCATGCATGTTTATTTATTACATTGATAAATGTAAATTAACCACCAAACCATTGCTTGAATCATACATAAACAAAAAACTACCTATCCAATAGAAACCAAAAACAAAACACTTGTATTCAAATCTCCTATCCAAATAATATGTTTGACCACACATCACACATGTCATACATATTATGCCAAAATTTATGTATATAAATAATAGTGTCCAAGGCAGTCGCTGCAAGGTAATATCACATGAATACATGTATATGTATGTCACCCTAGACACTTGCATTTAAAAATGTACAATTTATAAATCTTGATAAAATTCAAGAATAAGACACCAACATGAAGATTAAACTTGTTTATTTTGGTAAATAAGAAATATCATACCTCCTAAACATGGTCCATCCATGCCTATGACTCTACCAACTCACCTACACCAAAATCCTATATGCAATAACAATTTATAACACTATTAAAATATGTAATTGTATGGTTGAAATAAAGGTACAAGGAATAAATAAGATTACATATAATATGTAGTCATCCCAAGAAGTACAATATCAATTTGTGAGGAAACCTGTCATGCACACTTTCATTTGTTATGCCCCCTAACAAATATATTTACCATTCTGCAAATGAATTTCTCTCAAAGTTATGTGATCCTCATCACTAGAATGGGCTTGAGGATCATCCCTCTGTAATCAAAATGGTGATTATTGTAGAAATATCAATGTTAATATTGAGTAAGTTGAATTTAATTTAACATTAACTTCATGAAAACCAATGAACAAAATGTATTTAACCTGATGTCTATTATTGCATGCACCTTGCTATTACTTCACATGTTATCTTTCTTTCCCCATTTTTCTATGATATTCTCTTCATTGAATGCAAGCTTCCCTTCTTTGTGTTAAGTTTTCACTTGAATCATATGCACCCATCTCATCATCGATAGTTTTCAAAGATGTCTCGCTGAGATAACATAACTCAGACACATCCTCCCTAACCAAACATGATATTTTTATCCTATCTCTCTTGTTGATGCTCTGATTTTTTAAGAGTCAGTCTATTTTCCTCCTTTTTATTTTTATTTTTTTGAAATATCTTCCCATATGCATACATTTCCCACTTTTGGCATGCTGAGGGGGCCTCTGTAAAATGGGTTGTCAATCATGAATCTTATGATAGTGAGTGTTAAGTCTATCTCGTGACCAAAATGGATAGCCACCATCAGATCTAAATGTTTCACATGGCCTCAATAATTAAAGGTGCACATTCTACCTCACAATACCCCAATCCTTAATTCTTTACTCACTTGCATACTATCATTCAATAAGGAAGAGATGTGAGGTAAAAATCATAAAGCAATAAACAAAAAATAATTTCATAAAATATAATATAATGTTAAAAGCATAAAATAATAAACATAAGATAACGTCATCAAATAAAATCAAATTTTCTTATAGCATTTGGTTCCTCATCTATTTTAGATTATGAAGCATCTAAAATATAATCACCATCAACATCCTCATCCTCATTATCATTGAGGTCATATGAATCCACCTCATCCTACCACATAGGTGGACATGTGTGTGTGTGTGTGTGTGTGTGTGTGTGTGTGTGTGTGTGTGTGTGTGTGTGTGTATATGTGTATATATATATGTGTATGTATATATATATGTATATATATATATGTGTACATATATATGTGTGTATATGTGAGTCCAACTCCAAACATATATAGAACAACAAACATGGGGATATGAGCATGTCAAATGAAAGAGAGATGAGGAAAAATATACACATTTTTAGGGATAAATTCATTATATAGGTGAACATCAACCACATCCATGTGGATCCACTCCACCCCTTCCAACTAAAACACAAAACAACATAGAAAAATACATAGTATGTCAATAGAATTCTAATCTTTTTTGTTGTAAGAGGGAAGAAAGAAACACTATTTAACATGAGGAGAAATTAAACATTAAAGGTAGCCAAAGGTTCTCATGCATCTCTTAAAAAATAGTCATTGGATAATTCAAGGACACCTTCTTCACCTTCAGTTTGCTCCACCCCCTCTTCCTACGGTGTTAAAAAATATATAAAATATAAAAATAGGGATGCATGGTTTTCAATTATTGAGCATGGAAAATTAAAGAGATATTACAAAAAATACACACATTTTTAGGGACGTAGTCATTATGCAAGTGATTATCAATCATGCCCACATGGATCTAATCCACCCCTTCTAACTAAAACACAAAACAAAAATAACATAAAAAAATGCATGGTGTGTTAGTCAAAAGTATTTTTATTTTTATTTTTGTAAGAGGGAATAAAGAAACATTATTTAACATGAGTAGAAATAAAAAATTAAGGGCAGCTAAAGCTTCCCATGCATCTCTTGAGAAATAGTCATTGGGTGCTTTAGGGAAACCCTCTTCACCTTTAGTCTACTCCACCCCTCCTCTTAAAGTATTAAAAAAGCATAATGTAACAAACCAAAAGAGGGATGCATGGTTTGAAAATATTGATCATTTTACATATGTGGCAATAATATTAAATTAGTCATTAAAAATACATGAACCATCAATAAAATTACCTCTGTTATCCCCTTGTTTGCATCTTTATTCGTTAAGGGATTGTACCCCAAGTTATTTATGGGTAGGGGATGGATAGATCATAAAAGTGGGAATGCCATCCATAATTGTTGATGCTCCATATAGCTTCCTCCTTCAATCTTCAAGGGGGTAGGGGGAACACCTAAAGTAAGCACTTGCACATAATGAGGACTTTTGATTGACTTCTTTCTCATAACACAATGCATGTCACACTAGATTAGCATCAACAAAAAGAATAATACAACTCAAATTCATGTTCGAGTACAATAGATAAAAATGAATTCCATTTTCTTGGTCTCAACATAAATTTATTTGAGGCAATCATCTAATTCCCACTCATCCATCTTAAATATGTGGTAGTTAACATTCATAGTATTAGTTTCCAACAAACAAAAACTTGCATTCAAACAAGTTAAGAATATGCTTTGCAACACTAACCCTTATGAATAAAATGCTTATAGAAATCACCATAAAGGTTTCCATGATAGTAAAATGGTGGCCAAGGTAATCCGATTAGTTGTAAATGTAATGTAACAGTCAAAGAATAATTAGGGCAACCACTATTCATGAAATTGACACCCTAAATTAAAAGTATATATTATGAGCCTATAATAAGGAAATGTACTTATGAAAAGGCATTACATTTTATATAGATAGTGTAATGTTCCAAATGAGAATTGTCTTTTCACATTATAGAAACTTAGCATACCAATTCATTTTGAAACAATTAATATAATATGGTAACGCCTCATGTGGTGATTCAAGGACAAGGTAAATGAACCTTTGTATGTAATAGATGAGATATATAAAATGTAATGGATACATTACATTTTGAAATCTTTAAAAGAACCAAAACATGCTTGTTGTAAATTTCAAAGGTTAGCAATAATATTTTTGAAGCCTAAAAAATCAAGTCCATTAAGATTGGATGAAAAAAAATTAATTTTAGTTGTAGCTTCTATGAAAGATGTTGATGGATATATTTAATAAGCTCACTAAACATTCTGAATGAAGAAGTCAACAATAATAATTATACATTGCATAATAAAATGGGAGTACAACAAACACAAACATGGATTCACACACTCTTACTTTGTGGAAGTCTACACATACACATGAAATATGATAAGAATGCCACTTTTAGTGTACTTAAAATCATACATACATTGATTACCCCATCACAAAGAATATAGTACATTTAGGCACTTACAAGCATAAATACATAGGAAATGGTGAAAAAAAACACATGAATTTAAAAAAAGAACTCAAAAAATTAAAGATTGTAAAATACTATAGAATCTCTTGTACACCCTACAATGGGAATAAAACAAACATGGATTCACACACTCTTAATTTGTGGAAGTCAACACAAACACATGAAATATGATAAGAGGAAAACTTTCAATGTACTTAAAATCACATATACATGATGACCCCATAACAAAGAATAGAGTACATTTAGGAACTTGCAAGAATATATACACATGAAATAGTGAATAAAAACACATGAATTAAAAACAAAGATCAAAATATTAAAGCTTGGAAAATACTAGAGAGGATCCTATACACCATGTTCTACCCTATTGAATAGATCTCTTCCTCTAAATTTTTAGTGCATATGACCCTGCATATAAACTTGTCCTTATGTATAAAAATAACTTATTAATAGAGATAAAATCCTAGGCAATCTTGACTTTATGTATAGTGGGCCTCTGGTAAGGAGAAATAGGGCCTGAGAAATAGTAGATATAGGTAAAATGAAGATAGATGTCCTTTTAAAGGATTTATTACAATCTTCACTGATTTTCTTTACATTTTCATATAACTAATTTACGTAAAGGAGGATTATGAACGCACTATGAATGTACTTATCTGAAGCATTTTCCTTTTCTCCCATACCTATTCTTGCTTAGAATGTTTTGTATTTTGTCTGTGTTAATAAGTTATGGATTCAATTTTTCACATTTATAAAAAACTCTAGGATCTATTTCCTTGTTTATCTTATTAAATGTCCACTTTCCCTTCTGTGATCACAAATATGATTTAATCTATCATAAATAAGTTAGGGATTCAGTTGTATGTATGGTCATATGCACATTTGAATAAGGTAGCATTGAGATTTGGTTTATTTTTTCCTTTAAAATGTCTATCTATTAAATGATATTCTATGTTTGAACAATACAACTCTATTTCCTTTGGAAAGGAGGACTGAGTATGTGTTTCTTATGAGAAGAACAACTTGGAAACTAAGTGGAAACTCAAGAATACTAGTTATAAACATATTTCCCGTTGTCTAAGGTGTTTGTTGAGATTTAATTGTTTGAATTTGTGTATATTTCATAAAAATAGTTCACAATAATATAAACCATTGTGTGTCAAGACATAGTCTATAGATAAGCAAGGGTAACCTTGAACAAGGGCATACAAAACCCTCAAATAGAATGAAATAGTCACTTTATTCAGTGTAGTTATTTTGATACACCTACTTGACTCTATGAAAATGATAAAACCTTATATAATTTACCTCAATGTTTGACTAGTGTAAAACCTAGGATTAAACACTGACACCTTTGCTCTTGTTTTGACCACCTCCACTTGAACTATCTCCCTCCACCCTAGATCCAGTAGTGACCAAATGGTGAAGGACAATTGTTTGGCCTTTAGGCCTAACATTACCTGATTAACAATAATCCATAGGATATTAGGAAAATGATAAGAGGACATGATTATTAGCATGTTAAGACATGATAATCTGGCATTACCATCTAATTATTTGCATGCCACATTGAGTCTATGCCACGTGACAAGTTAAGTGACACTTGCATAGTCATGCTTTGTGGTTGGCTCGATAGTGATTTTATAATGGTTATGAAGGTGGTGGTGACCATGATGGGGATGGTTATAATGAATAAAAGGCATTAGCATTGAAATTAACTATAGTTTTGCCTATTTTAATTGTAGGTAGTGATAAGGTTTCAATGACCAGTGGAGACTAACCCCCCGATGACCAGTGATGACCAAAATGCATAAGGATTTGGTGTGTACTGGTTAATCTCTACCAGTTAAAATTGGTTAAATCATTTCTCCCATGCTTAATTGTGCCACATAATTTCCTACTATTCTCTTTTTCTAGTTTTACTTTGCTAGTTATTATTTTGGGATGACTCACCATTGTGTTTTGATTAATAGGATCCTATAAACTCCCCATGATGTGGCTACCACAGCTATATGTCTATGAATGTCCCCTCTCTTATTATTAATGTTGTATAATACTGACCACTACATACATATATTAATGCCATGTATTGATATTTTTTATTGAATATAAATTAGCAGTTGTTTCGAAGGTACAAGAAAAGTTAGAGAAATTGTATTTTTGTTTTTACGATTATATCTAGTAACTATTTTATTTTCATTTGTGGAATATATTCCCCTTTTATGTATTATATTATGATAGACTTCTTTATTATTTATTATGACAACAACACTATATTATTAATGTACAAGAAATCACCCACATTGCAAAAATTCAAATACTATTAATCAATTTGAAACTCAATCATGTAGGAATTAATACATAAATTCATATCATATTATACTTTCCAAGTGTTTTTTTTAGTGAGGTATATTCCCTTTTTAACCAAAATTTAACCCAATATGTTCCCTCCCACCTGGGACCGATCATCAAATGAGGATCTTTTCTCTTAAGTGGTGAGACAAATAAATAGAGGGATTCAATCTGTAAGCTCATTTGATATGTTGTACACCAAACTTAGATTTTTTGTCAATAGAAGATGGCCCCATCTTGTGAGATATGTCCTTGTCGACCCTTGATAATATTAAATGTTCAATCAAAGAATCCACCACCATATAATTTGCATACCTCTTTAAGATGGGTGCAAGTAATGTAAATAAAACAACTTCCTTAAATCCATATAATCTTCTAAACATCTAAACGTAAGCTCAAATTCTAATTGGCACAAATGTAATCTATCACAAAATCTAGATGACACATTAATCATGAAGGTTTGGAATTGGAATGCTAATGATTATTGGTGCAAATTATACTTATATATAGTATGTAAATAATGTTAATTATAGCACAACCTATTTTTATTTATTTATTTATTGTACCTTGAGCATGGACATATTTTAAAACCTCTTAAGACCACCACAAATTATTATATTAAACAAAGAAAATAATAAATGAATAAGGGCCACTCAGGTCAGATTGATGTGTAGGCCACCTATATGACCCTCTACTTTCCTTTGACTTCGATAAATTTTAGATGAAATGTTTATCATATTGATTTGGATGTTACTATTTTAGTTATATCATCAATAATTTAAAAATATATTTCATGTATATGATCCTTTTCCATCTAGAAGGTTGTTAGTTCACCTATTACATTACGTGTCACTAGTTGTTTTATGATGTAAGTATCTTAACCTATGGGATTGAATATTGGTTTTATAAAGATATGAATTTATATATTATTATCAATGAATACAAGATTTATTTATTTTTAATTTTTTTGAGATACAATGATTAGATGCCACATTGTTTGCTAAAAATGGATAGGTATCCCATCATGAGAGCTCCTTGCATGCGGTGAGAGCACCAAGTTCACAAAATATTACATTATATAAAATGACATAATATGTGTTTCATTTCTTGAAACCACAGGGTTTTTATGGGAGTTAATTGCAAAATCATCATTATAATCTTTTTGTTTATTTATTTTCTTAGTTCAACCTTAGAAAAGAATGGTAGGGGTTTCTGTACTCTATCTCCAAAGAAGCATTGCATTCACTGAAGGCCTTAGATATTTTCATATCCATTTTATATCCCTTAATATGGACTCATTCAATGGAGTCTATGACTTAAAGCACATGTGTTGGATCTTATCACAGAGGTTTTTCAGCCCTTTGATGTACCTAGTGTCATCTCTGGTTATTATAACCCTATTTTTGATCTATTTCTCTGAGATGACATGTGATATTGAATGGTTTAATGTTTATGATGAAGAACCAACTAAATTTGGATGTCTTTTTATTAAAAATTATGTCTTGCCTACCTTGCATATATCTTTAACTGTAAGGGGTATTGGAATGTTGAAGACAATGCCCACATACAAAAGTATATCACCAATCCCTAGAAATGATGACAATAAGGATGGTTTTTTTTTTTTTTGAAAACATAGATTCCAATGGTGATGATAGTGAATATGCAAGAAGCTCCTTCAAGCAGGGACTTTTGGAACAAATTTTAGAGTTAGAGGAAAATTAAAAGGAGAATCCATTCACAAATTCAAACTCTATACATATAAATGACATCAAGGAAAATGAAGAAAGTATACATTTGGTGCCCTCTAAATAAAACATTAGAAACAAAATCTTGGATCCTAGTGAAACATCTAAACTAAGGAGACAAACTCCTAGTCAGGAGTAATTGTGACAAGATTCACAGATCCTTCTAATATAGGAGACACATGTAAATATTATCATGTAACTCAATAATATAGTAATTATGTTGTTAACATTTCACCTTACATCTATGGTTATTTTTGTAAATTTTTCATTAAAAACCAATACATTTGTAAATATTCCTTATCACTATGTTATGGTTTTAACATTTATATCCCAAGAAATTTCTAAAAATATTTCATATTATAATCATAGTGTGGTTTTTTTGTTGATCAAGATTCATTACTATCTTTTATTTTCCTAAAAAACTAATTGATTTTAGCCTAGCATGATTAATTGTTCAAGATTCATTACTATCTTATGTTTTTTTTTCAATTGAATTTTTTCATCCTTCTACATAAAAAAATTATCAGCCATGCTACAAAAGGTAGAAAGGAGAAAACCTTTGGATGTTACAAAACATAAGTTGGGCCAACTTTTGGGAGAAATTGAAATTCTATGCCAACAAAATGACGATGAGAATGATGAGAAAAATGTCCAAATCATTTGCATATTTGGCATGGGTGGATCATGGTTTTTATCTGATGTTAGAGAAGTATCTGGGTAAATGGTGTTACGTGGCCTCCCTCAGATAATACCTCCCTTCACAAAAATTCATATTCTTTCACTAGGTAATTTAAAATTACTTAAAACCAAAATAATTCCACTGAATTTATATCATATATTCATGTTAAACACAAAAAATTCTCCATTTATTTTTATTTTAGAGAAAACAAAAGAGGAATTAAAGAGATAAGACAAACTAAATAATAATTTCCTAGGATATTTGAATTACCACTCATAACAAAAATGGCAATGTCGGTCTACTAACCCTATACAACTCCTTGTTCCTATAATTCATCCCTTCCTTACACTAAACTCATCATCAAAATAGGTTAGTGCCTGAATGGTAGACCATAAAAATATGTTAATCTAACCATAAAACACATGTTAAATTCCTTAGCCGAACGTGTATTGCAAGACCTGGTAAATGGTACCAGTGATTGAATGGGCTAAAATAACATATTATTATTTTTTGTCTCATTTGAGATGAATCTGAGGTGAGTGCTTCATCATATAGGCCTCTAGATAAATATACATAACGCAAGCATTATTGAGTTAATGTGTTTTTGAGTTTGTTGCTTATTTGGTTATGAGAACTATTAATTTTGAATGAAATATATAATATAAATGGAAAATAAATCCATTATACTTTTTCATAATTAATCAAATTGTTCTCAAATTTATAATGAATTAAAAAATTATTTTTGTTGGGTATGGTTGGTAATGCAATTGTTTACTTTTGAATTATAGTGGATATTAATTGGAAAACTTTGATAGTTGTAAAAGTTTTCAAGATAAAGTATGAATGTGAAATTTACTAGAATTGAACACTTAATCTTGAGAGAGAAAATTATAATGGAATTCTATATTTTGAAGAAAAATAAAACCAACAAAATCATCTTTATTTTTAAATATTTTAATACAAATATTATTATAAATAAATTATTACTAATATTTTAATTCTTTTATACAATAAAGAAGAGCTGGATGATTAATACAAGAAAAAAACATTAATTTGAAAGATCACACTTCACAAAATATAATTTCCAAATTAGTTTTAAAATATAGAAGATAAAGGGATAAAAATTTCTGGCCCCGCTCTCCCCCTCCCTCTTACCCCACAAAAAAATGATACAAAAAAAAAAAAAATATTAATTCAAATGATATACTACATGTCAATTTATTATTAACAACATTAAAAAAAAAATTAATTTGAATCTTTGCAAATTTCTATACTTATTAAACTCAATAAATTTAATAAAGATAAATGGTTACATACCATCAAAAAATTACTAGATTCTTAGAGCCTCCTTTTAAAATTGAAGATTGTAAATTATCTTTCATAAAATTTATTCGAAGATTATTGATAAAAGTCACATGTTTTATTCAATTTAGATAAATATTAAATAATATTTCTCTTCAAATTGTTTAACATTCAAAAATAATTTGAAGTGCTTCCACCAAAAATGTCAAAGTCCTTCCCAAAACATGTAGTAAGTCATACATTGATTTGTTCATTGTTTTGTAACATGTGTTGAAACCATTTTTAATTATACACGCATCATCATTTTTTTATAAAATTGGATATCCTCACCCTTGGGGCATCTCCTAGAAAACATAAAAACTTGCAGTCATTTATAGTAATTATGCAATGACTTGTAGCATGTCACACAACTCTCATTTAATTTGTAGCTCAGCTAAATTTGTTGGGTATTTATAAAATGTAATAATACCTATATGCATTTCCCTTTAAAATCACATTCATGTGACACTCTTGCCTTTTTATTCCTTAGATATTATAAACACAAAATCACTCTAAGACACTCAATGCTTCTACAGTCTTACACACCTCATGTTGTAACGCTTATAGATTTTGCATCCTCATTTCAAATTCTATGCATGATACTCATATATTTTTTAATACCATAGGGTCGATGCAAAAATTTGGGAGACAAAAATTATGGCATTCCCCCAAATTTCAAGTTTTTTTATAAAGGGCGTATGCCCTAGTTTTTAAATTCATAAGGCTTAGGATTATACCTAAACTTCAAGGGCATACACCCTTTACAAAGCATAAAGGGTGTATTCCCTTATATTTTTTTCATTTCATTTTATCTGTACCTCAAACCTATGGCTCTTAAAAGTTGTTTTTCTCTCTTCACATTTATCTTGTGGATTCTTGTGTATACTTTAGATTTGCATCCCACCAATGGAATTCATCATTCAAGTTACTATAGGTCAGGTATGTTGATTTTTAGATTATAATTTTTCCATTTCTATTTATATTTATTTATACAAGTAGGGTTTTGATTTTAGGTTTATATTCTCTTGCTTGCATAAAAAAAACTTGTATTTCTATTCAAAGTAGATACACAAGTTCAATGGATCCATTGCATGAAGAGAATGTTAGACAAAACCTATAACAATTTGATTATGTAGAAGAATTTAAGTTGTATGAATAATATAATCCAAAATGTCAATAATTATAGTTAATCATCAGTGGTTTGCATCACTCTTTAGTCGGTGGTGCACACATTCCACTTGCTAATACAATAGAGACTATTTTTAATGAAGTGGGAAAAGTAACTTTGTAACTTGATGCAATATTGCATTGAAGAGAGGCCATGAAACAATTTTATTCTAACAAATTGTCATATGAATATGTTAATAAAAAATTAATAAAATAAGTTGTGTGTGCTTTATTTGTTGATCCTAGAACCAACCAACCTCAATTGATGAATTGAAAACATTTTAGTATTGATTGGTGTGTTCACAAAGAGATGAAAAATAACTTTTGGGATAGGTGATGGATGGTGTTTGATGAGCCTCCATGATCCAAAAATTGAAAAGCTTTGGTTGAAATATAATTCAAGAAACAAGGACAAGACAATTCAAATAATGCTATCTTTGAGAATAGATGTTTTATTGATCAAATTTGTAGACCCAAACATATGCTTATCTCTGAGAAGAGATGTTTGATTTCCATTTTCAGTTACATATTCATTTATACATGTTTTGAATGTGTGGAAAGGATGTGTAAGGTCACTAATCTCTAGGGAGATGAATTGGTTTGACTTACATGATTTACAACAATACAGAATTTGAGGAATTACTATTTTTAGAAACTTATTATTCTTAGATTGCACTAATAAAATTGAAATTTGGTACACTTCCATTGGGTTTTAAGGGGTCAAACTTCATTGATCAGAGCTCATGCCATCTCAAAATGTTTCCCTCTTTATTATCTTTCCAACGATTCAAACGGTGAGTCAATTGGAGCTACGGTGCAAAAGTTATGGCTCCCAAAAGTTCCATCATCAATTAGGGTGGACCCATCACCCGAATTGTCATCTGAATTTTCACCCGAATTATTCATCCCTCCTTGAGAAGAAATGGTCCCCATTGCATCAATATTTTTCATCAAGTGTGGTAGTTTTACTTTTATTTGATTCTTGATGCATACTTGGAAGGGACTGTGATTTATAGAACTGTGCAGGGCTTGATTTTTCACCATTTCTATCTAATCATCAGTCTGTGGATGGAAGGCCATGAACTTATTCATCTCATTATCTATTTTTTTTTTTGTTGTGTTGTTTGTGTAGTCAAGGTTGTAACATCAACCCTTTAGGATTCTTGTGGCTTGACCATCATGAGAACAAATTTCTTGGCACTAATCAGAGAGACAGATGTAGAAGGTGGTACTTCTAGTACCCTATAGCACCGTGTTCCAAGAGTGAGAGTGATCCTTCAAGTTCTTGATTCATAAATGCCATGTCAATCATACATGAATGGCTGACCAAAGAGTACATCACAAACATCTAGATTGACCACATCACATAAGACCTCATCTTGGAAAGGTTTTATTGCATATGAGAGAAGACATTGGTAGGTGACATGAAGGTTTCTCCTTAGACTCAAGCATCCAATACTGTATGGCTTTGGGTGAGGCTTCATGGACAAATTTAGGATTTTCACAACATTAGTAGAGATTAAATTCTTTTGACTTCCACTATCAAGAATGAAATGCAGAGGCTTACCTTTCACCCATAACTTAGAGTGAAATAACCTTTCCTTGTCATCTAGCTTCTTGTTGTGGGTTTGTGATGAAGTAAAAAATGGCTTGAGGATCAACATCTATAATTTATTCTTCAACCTCTTCGACTACAGGGTCTGTATGAGGTATAAAATTAGATGTTGAGGATTGTGACTCAAAAAGTAGTGACATGATGGCTCGAAGTTCTTCTTTGGAGTGAGTTCCAGATTTGTGATAATCACACCACTTCCTAGTCTTTCCTTCCTTTTGCTTCCAATTTTGGCCTTGTGTTTGAGCTTCTTTGTCACTTTTCCATTTTGAAGACTGATTCTTTATATTCATTCTTCCATGCTTCTGCTCAATCTTCACTATAAACTTGTATGCCACACCGATGGCTTCCAAATTAAAGAGTTCCATTTCTCCCCGTATGTACCATTGTAGTCTACCATGATACTTGAGAACCTTATGTTTTTCACTTTCTTGGATGCCCAATCTCGCAGATAGAGAATGAAAAATGTCAGTGTAGTCTTGAACAGACTGTTCCTTACCTTGGTGAAGTTGTTGACACTCTATATACAGATCATCATATGCTCTAATGGGGTAGTATTCTTCCTTTACAACATCTATGAAATCATCCCATGTAGGTTCCATCTCAAGGCTAATATCATCTTCACTGAATCTCTTTTTGTACATTTCCCACCAATTTTTGACAAGCAATGATGCTTTTAGAAGAGCAAAAGTAATATTCTCTTTATTGGTGAATTTATTTATATAAAAATAAGATGACAATTTATCCAACCAATTTTCTATTGCATCAGCATCAATTTTGCCTTCAAATGTAGGGATATCAAAATTCACCTGAACCTTGAAGCGTGTTGGGGCACTGAAAGGATGTGCAGGTGCAGATGAGGAGCCAAAATTTCCCATCGAGATTTGTTGGATAATTTGAGTGAATTGTTATGGCATCTATGATTGCTACTATTGGATGGATTCATTCACCATTTCCATGAAAGGATTAGATTCCTTAGTATTTTCCACCATTTGAAGTCATTTGGAGTGAATAGGTGGATATTCTACTAGTTCTACCCAAGCTTCCTATAATCTGACCTCATCCTTGGGATCATACACTCTAAAGACAAACTACTCTAATACCAATGATCCAAAACTTGAAAATATTTGGTTGAAATATAATTCAAGAAACAAGAACAAGACAATTCAAATAATGCTATCTTTGAGAAGAGATGTTTTATTGATCAAATTCACAGACCCAAACATATGCTTATCTCTAAGAAGAGATGTTTGATTTCCATTTCAGGTTACATATTCATTTATACATGTTTTGAAGTTGTGGGGAGGATTTTGAAGGTCACAAATATCAAGGGAGATGAATTGGTTCAACTTCCATGATTTATAACAATATAGAATTTGAGGAATTACTATTTTTAGAATTACTATTTTTAGACTGCACTACTAAAATTGAAATTTGGGACACTTCCATTAGGTTTTAATGTGTAAAAATTCATCAAGTGGATATTTATGCCATCTCATGACATTTCCCTCTTTATTATCTTTCCAACAGTTCAAACGGTGAGTCAATTAGAGCTACGGTGTAAAAGTTATGGCTCCCGGATGTTCCGTCATCAATTAGGGTAGACCCATCACCCGAATTGTCATCTGAATTGTCGTCCAGATCACTCCATACAACAATAATAAGTTTCCAAACTATTTTGACATGAATGCCTCCTAAGGTAGGAGAGGTGGGTCTTCATTTGATATATCTGGTGTTAGACAATACCAAAATCATTATAATCACGATCAAAGAAATAGAAAGACAATATCACATGCCTCTATTCCTAAAATTTTTATTTTTAACATATAAATGGACACCCTTGATGTGGTTATGATTTTGACACAAGTTATTATTAAGCATGGTATACATGCATTGAAGACTTATACTCAACCTACAGATGGTTCTAGTGGTAGTGGCACTGGGGGTGTTGGTGGTATTGGTTTTGGTTTTGGTATAAGTGTGAGTGTCCCTACTCCTACTCATGTTACAATTTTGATGAAACATTTCACATCAAGTGGGAGGAAGTGTATGAGACCTTGTGCTCAAGAGAAACATACATAGAGTATATCTATGGAGACTAGCATGTCAAAGCATAAGCCACCTATATATGCTTTAATAGTACATGACACTATCATGTTAGAGCATGTGCCACCTATTGATGCGTTATTGATACATTTCACTAGCATATTAGACACTGTGTTATATGTACTAGCTTCACCGACTCCTATCATGATATGTTAGTCTACTATACAGGAGTTATAGACTTCACCATCTTTATTTGATGCATGGATTCAATTTTAATTATAGTTTGTTTATGTTTTTAAAATAATATGAAGTTTATTTTCTAGTATGTGTTTACTTAATTGACTAATTTATTTGACTGAAATTGTAAGTTATTTTATTATTTATATATATAATTGGTGATATTATGGGTAGCTTAGCAGGCCTTGACTCTATTGTAGAGGTCATAATGTACCCTATACACAATTTTGGAAACTTTTAAATTAATTTATTTGTGTATGTTTATTGTCCTTTGAACAAAAATCTATGTTTTAAGATATATATTATATTTATATATTTTTATCATTTTCATTGGATTCACACATTATTCATTTATTAATTTTATAGATGATGAGGGATGTTATGGTCACCCCTTATGGATGAGAAGAATGTTTTTCTAATGTTTTAGCTACATTGGATGAATCACTATATCCATAGTAGGACATGATTTAGGGACGGAGACTAGTGAGAATACATAGTAAAATTATTTTTACCTTTAAGCAATGATATTCTATCTCATATTTGCATAATTATATGCACATATAGACCTAATGATTTATGTATGCTCTATATGATTCACCATTATAGGTGTATATACGAGTCTCGTATCCCTAGACAATAATTTAGATAGAATACGATGAGTTTAAAATCATTTTCCAAAATTTTATTCTTGAGAAATTTATCATTATCAATATACAATTTTAAAGTATTAATTTTTATATTTCATATGTTTTGAAGACACCAATTTTAAGATGTTTTCAATGAAATAAGGTATGACTTGCATGTTGAGAGGATATTATATAATCATATTAAGGTATCCAACACCCCTGACTCTACATCTATGCCAACAATATGCAATTTATTTAGAGGCAATGAGGAGTAGGAGAGCTAGTTTTTGTGCTAAGGATCAAGTTGTAGGCACAATCAATTTGTATGTTGATATGACCCATATTATATACCTATTTGTGCATTTTATATATGTACATGTGATGATCTACATTTTATTAATATGTGTCCTATTATTTATGTTGAATTATGACATAGAACTTTGCATATACACATATATATTATTTAAAAATATGATTTTCTTACCTATTCTCATATTTTGATTACTTAATGTTTACACACATTATTTGTTAATGATCATTATTGCTTCATATGGGGTTTTAAAAATCCACATTATTCTCTAAGTTAGGTGCTTCATCATTATGTATATTTTACATTTATATGTGATATTTACTATTTACTTGTTTCATTTACATTTAATTACATATCAATTTGCAAGTGTGATGTAAGTGGACTTGTGATCAATTTCATGGATGTAAATATTACAAGTTGTACTTGATGACAGTGTTAGGAGGTCTAAAACTGTAGGGAAAATTTACTATTTACTTATTTCATTTGAATTTAATTACATATAAATTTGCAGTTGTGATGTAATTAGACTTGTAATCAATTTTAGGGATGTAAATATTATAAGTTGTTCTTGATCATAGTTGTTAGGAGGTCTAGTGATGTAGAAGCAATTTAATATTTACTTGTTCCATTTGCATTTAGTTCAATATCAATTTGTAATTTTGATGTACAAGTGGACTTGTGATCAATTTTAGGGATGTAAATATTATAAGTGGTACTTGATCATAGTTGTCAAGAGGTCTAGTGATGATTCAGGAGCTTCCTACCAATATGTAATAAGGCCTTTATTTAAGTTTATTAGAAGTCTTATAGGTTGCATTTAGTCAATAAAAGGCCTCACTTGACCTTCAAAGAGTGAAATATAGATCCTAGATATTACTTTGGTATTTTCCCACCAAATTTTCAATTTGAATTTTCAAATATGAATATGTAAGGTTGTGGATAAATTATAATATTTTGTAAATTATTAAGAGTCTAATAGGTTTGGAATGGTGTTCTATGTGTTTCTAAAGGGTTCTAAATATCTTCAAGATTATAGTTGTCCATAAGGTCTTAAAGATCATATTTTTCCATAGGGTCTAAAAATAGTTTTTTACTAAATTTTTTGTAGAAAATCTAAGTGAATATAGAAGAATTTAAGATAAGTTTAGCAAATTGTTAAGTTTAGTTGGGTTGAAATGAAGAGATAGACATCCTTGTTAACTAAGGGGAGAAATATATTGATTTATTAAGATAGAGAGTAGAATGGTGAATAGAATGGTGAATAAATAATAATCTATTATATGTGTTATACTGATCCAAATGTGTTAGGATTCATGAATCGTTGTTTAAAAGATCTTAGATTTTGAGAAGAATGAGAGACCATAGTTCTAGGGTTGAAAAGATAAAAAGGCAATATATATCAATTTAATTGTAAAAAATTTGCCAAAATTGGTGGATATCTAGATAATGGAGTTTAGAGAAGGATAAAAGTGGTTTTAGGTTAAAGAGAATTTAAATAGAATTTATGATCGACTGAGTTTATGAAAACCCTAATATCTCATTCTCCTTGACAATGACAAGGGAATTTTTCCTCAAAATTTTCAAACCCAAATCTATAAAGGTGAAGTAAATATTGGAACACCTATTTATTCCTATACAAACTTCCTAGGAGAGTTCTTTACATTTGAAAAAGAGTATTTTGTGTTCAAACCTATTAGTATCCATTAGGCCTACTAGGTGTAAAACAAGGTTTCGTGTATAAAAAAATATTTACTTTTATTTATAACCAATAAAATCCCCTCAATTTTGGCATGTAGCTTATAGGTTGATTAATACAAGTGTTAAAATTGGTTTCAAGCCCCAAAACATCTATTAGCTTATGTTATTAAAGATTGAGTTTTAGACTACTTATAGGAGTCTATTTTCCAAGACAGTCATGTATTGGGGTGATATTTCTTGTTAATGATGTAAAAAAATTATTTGGATTATTTATTCCATTTTTTTATTTTTAAATAACCTTGAGAAAGTATATTTGATGGTGTATAAAGGTGGATTTAGTATTTTGACTTATTAAGTGATATATTAGTCTTAGAAGCCTAAAATAGGGTTCTAGATTTTTGGACCCAATCTATTAAGAAACCAACAATCTAAATTAGTTTATTACTCATTTGAAATCAATATAGACCTCCTTGATATTATGGAATCATTTAGTGATAGTCTAACTAAAAATTCATAAAAACCTCATTAAAAATCATACCTAGAAAGAGTGTGTTCAAAGTGAAAGAGTAAGAAGTACCAAAGGTTATCAAGTGATGTAGGAGCATAATCCATTAGGGTTTATATAGTGTTTTTTGCTAATATATATCATGTCATGGATTCAATTTGTTTTTAATATCTCAATTAGGGGGTGTTTATATTTTCCCTCTAAACTGAATTCAACATGGTAATAAGGACTCTTTAATGTTCTTGGAGAAATTCATCAACTATTAATGAATGACTATTATAAAGGCTCATTTATGATCTTGTGGTCTCAAAATTCATAGAAATGTATTGTAATGCATGGCTTAGCATTGAATTGATTGTGTTGAAGGTCTTATGTTGTAAATTAAATACAAATACCTAGTGTAAATGAAATATACACTTACATTAGACATTCACCTAGCTCTAATAACTTATTTGAATCTCCTCTCTATTTGGTCTGATCCTTTTCATGGATAGTAAGTCACTCTTTAACTTCCTATGCATTCTCTCTTTCTTATCTCATCCCCATAATCTCATTATCTATTCTCATTTGAAATCAATATATACCTTGTTCATGGTTCAATGATTCTAGACATCTTTCTACTACATATAGGGACATATACATACTCATTGTATTTTTTACATACAACCAATTCAATAACACAATCCTCAAGTCAAAACTCCCAAGTCAACTATACCATCCTTCTTCAAGCCTCCTTCTCTAATATCCCTCAAAACATGTAAAAATAAAAGGTGTGAACAAGAAATAAATTTTTTTATCAAACAAAAGACATTTTAAATTACTAATTATCCTATTTAAACTCCATGCCAAGTTTTATGATCCAACTCTGCATGCAACTCAACTAACTTAACTCATTATTTTTCCAATTAGGCATATTTAGGTCTAGTATAATTACATGGTTTATAAAAGCATACAATATGGACTTATAATATTCCAAAACCTATTTAATATTGAATATGTTGATAATTTACACTAGATTACAATATTTTAAGAATTTTGAAGGGTTAAAACAAAAGATATTTTGGTTATAATTTGGAAATCCTAAGTTGACCTTAGATAGGCCTGTACAAGGCCAAGAGGGTATAAAATTAGATTGTTTAATTTTTAAAATACTTCACTCACATTTGATACCAATTAAAGGTATTTTTAAACTTTATTAAATTCCTCCAAAATGTTCCAATCCTTGATTCAACACCAAATGTCCATCCAAGGCATATTTGTAAAGTTTTGTGCTAATACAGGTAGGTTTTGAAACTTTTTGACATCATCCTCCTCTTGAAAAAATTATTTTTTCCTTATAAATATACCATTCATACCTATACACCTTAAATTTCATGTTTCAAATGGTCTCCTTCTTTTCTAGGTCTCCAAACTACCAAAATCTTACTTGACAGTTTTATTTTGATAAGAACAATAGGGTTTTAAAGATAAACAGTATTACAACTCCTATTAATCACTTTTCAAACCTCAAAATCACTTCTAAACTTCTCAAATGGCTATAATACATCATTTATTATCTCTCATATAAATTTGAGAGCATAGTATAAATAATAAGATACAAGGCTTTTAGAATGGCCTAAGGTTTCATCATAGCCTATAGGCTGAGAGCACCTAAAAAGGTCTTATTTGAAGTTTGAAACATTTTAAACCTCATTATTTTACACAATGTTTGTAATAAACCATTATAATTTTATCCTTTTATATTTTTTGAATGTATTCAACATCTCCCTCTTAATGAATTCAGTGCATATCAAATAGTTAAAATCTTTAGCAAGCTTATAGTGCCTAATTTTGGTTAAGATCCTCCTCCAAATTTAGTCATGCATTACAAGAAAACCATGAGGGATAGAGATGATTTGTTAGCTCCTACATGTGTAGGTATAGAGATGAGTCGTTAGATCCTCTAATTCAAGATGGGTGAGATGCAAAAAAGAGGTTTATGTCATGACTAAATCTCTTAAGACAAGCCAAAAGTTAGTAAGTGGGGGCTGTATATTGTGATTCATTAGCCTAATCAATGAAATGCCTATGTCAAAACATCTAAATGGGAATTTTAAGTCTATAATGATCATTTTATATTCTCAATCAGGCCATGGGAGTGAAGGTTATAGTTGATCAGATGCATCCCTTATGAGAATCCACTCATCCTTGAGTGTGCAAAATGAGTAAACTTCAATTGTACATCACAAGATAACCACAAGGGATAAAGATAAGATGTCATCTCTTAAACATAAATGAAATAATCCTATAATAAATATGGAGAATAATTTATCTAACTTAAAATGAGTGAGAGGTAGTAACAAGGTTTCTATCATAGATAAATTTCTTAGGAGTCAAAAGCTAGTTAGTAGAAGCTATATATTGTGACTCATTAGCCTAATTGATGAACCATTTATGCAAGCATTTCGATATAGGAATTTTAATGCTATAATATAATTTTTTTGATCTATGTCAAGCCTTCAGAGTGAATATTGTAGTTGATCAGATGCATCGTTTAAGAGAATCCACTCATCCATGAGTGTGCAAAATGAGCAAACTTTGATTACACCTTGTAGGATAACCATGATAGATTGAGATAAGCTATCAGCTCCTACATATGCATAGATGAGTCCTCTAAGAAATAATAAGAGTTTTTTATCTAACTCAATATGGGAAAGATGTGAAAATGAGGTTTCTCTCATGTCCAAATCTTTCAAAACGAGCAAAAAATTGGTCAGTGTGGGTTGTATACCATGACTCGCTAGCCTAATCAATGAACCATTAGCACATACATCTGTAAATGGGTATTTTAAGGGTATAATAAATATTGTATAGTCTTGATCAGACCTTAGGAGAGAAATTTTTTGTTGATCAGAATCATCCCTTAATAGAATCCACTCATCCCTGAGTGTAAAAAATGAGTGAATTTTGATCACATGTTGTAAGATAACCATAAGGGATAGAGACAATATATTAGTTCCTTCACATGAATGGATGAGTACTATAATAAATCCCAAGAGTATATTCTCTAAATATATATGGGAGAGACATGGTAATGATGTTTCTCTTGTGTCTAAATCTCTTAAAATAGGTTAAAAGTTGGTCAATGAGGGCCATATACTATGACTCATTAGCCCAATCAATGAACTATTTATGCAGACACATCTAAATGGGAATTTTGAGTCTAGAAATAATACTATTTTCATCTAGGGCTCAAGAGTGAAGGTTACAGTTTATCAGATGCATCCTTAAGAGAATCCACTCATCCCTGAGTGTGCAAAATCAGTGAAATTTCATCACACATTGTAGGATAACCATGAGGGATAGAGTTAAGCCATTAGCTCCTACACATGCATGAGAAGTCCTATAATAAAATATTGTAGTATTTTATCTAACTCAAGATGGGGGAGACATGGAAACAATTTTTATCTCACAGCCAAATCTCTTAGCACGGGCTAAGGTTGGTCATCAGGGACCATATACCATGACTCATTAGCCTAATCAGTGAATAGTTTATGTGAACACATCTAGATGGGAATTTTTAGGATATAATAGTAATTTTATGGTATTGGTTATGCCCTAATATTGAAGGTTATATTTGGTCAGATGCATCCATTAAGAGAATCCACTCATCCTTGAGTGTGTAAAATGAGTAAACTTCATTTGTGCATTGCAAGATAACCGTGAGGGATAGAGATGAAGCATCAACTCCCAAACATACATGGATAAGTCATATAATAAATCCTGAGAGTATTTTATATAACTCAATATGAGAAACTTGTGTCAAGGAGGTTTATCTCATAGCCAAATCTCTCAAAATGGGCTAAAATTTGGTCAACGGGGCCATATATTATGATGTGGTATCCCAATCAATGAATTATCTGTGCAAACACATTTGGATGGGAATTTTATGGTTATAATAGTTGTTTTTAAATCTCAGTATGTTCTCAAGAGTGAAGGCTATAGTTGTTTAGATGCATCCTTTAAGAGAATCCACTTGTCCTTGAGTATGTGAAATGAGTGAACTTCGATTGTGCATTTCAAGATAATTTTGAGGGATATAGATGAGTCTTCAACTCTTACACATGCATATATGAGTCTTATATGAAATTAAAGTAGTGTTTTCTCTAAATCAAGATAGGTGAGATGTTATGCCCTTAACCATTGGTGTGTCTAGGGATATGTATGGCCGACTTGTGGCTTACATACCTCTTTTATATACATGTTACATTTCTCTATGTTCTTAGATAGGATGACTTATGAAATAACCTTGGCTAAGTATACTATATATACAAGATAGTTGTTAGTCTTTATTCATTATGTTAAGTATTATGTTATTAGTGCATTATTGTGGAGGTTTCCACCTCGAAGTGGCTTTGTTATATTATCCAGTATTATGATCTACTATTAATTATTTATATATGAACACTCATATTTTCTTATTCTATAAGATATAAAATCATTTTGTGTGAACTTATAATAAATTTCATTACAAGTGGTATCAGAGCTTCTATTTGGGCAAGTTTCTTATGATGTTTTTTTTTATCTGGTGAGGTGTGACTTCTGGGAGTTGTGGGAGAGAAAAAACATAACTTACAATCTGAGAAGAATTAATTTTTTTCATCAGTGCAGTATTTCTCAAAATGCTTTTTTGAAAAAAATAATATTTAAAGAAAAAGTATATAAAAAAAATTCCCTTTGCAAAATTGCAGTCATTGGATTCATCTCAATGAGACGATCATAATGGTATATTCTATCAGTACATTTTTTTGGTGTCAAAATTTTTACCCTAATACACAAAGGTAGTCATTGGATTTATCTTGGTAAGGTGATCATAATGGTACCATCTCTTTGTACACTTTTTTAAGAGTAAAAACCCCTTTTAGGGTTTGTATATGCCAGCTCTTGGTACTTAAGGAAGAAAAGGGGGGAAAGAAACTGCTAAAACTCCTTCTACTAGTGGCATGGAATCTATAAGTCTAGATCCAATGATTTCTTAGCTTCAAGTAGACATAAAGAACTTGGTGAGGCATGATGACTTTGTTTTAGTCCAATCTAATGTTTTAGGGATGCATGGAGAGATTAATGGGGTTCATAATGAATTACATCATATCACTATGCAATTGGTTGCTCTCGTATCTCAATTTCAACCCAACAACCCTTCCCTTCAGCATTTAAATCCTCCTCTTAACACCAACAACTCTTATGCTAGTATGAAATTGATGTTTCTATAATTGGGCATGCATAAGTTTTATGGTAAGGATCCTCTCACTTGGATTACCCAAATTGAGAATTTATTTGAGTTGCATCAAAACCTTAGTTCTTAGAAGGTGATAGTGGTGTCTCTATATCTGAAACCTAAGCAATTCATTTGGTATCATTGGTTATGTGCTTAAAATAAAAAAATGGTGCTCCTATTACATGGTCTATTTTCACTGAAGAGTTATTTGCTCATTATCAGAATAATGTCTCAGAGAACTATTTCATCCAATTAGCCAAACTATGACAAACAAGAACTGTGAAAGATTATATTCATCAGTTTTAGAATCTCTCTTTATGGGTGGAAGATATAACTAAGAAAAAATTTGATTGACCTATTTTTGGGTGGCCTCAAAGATAGAATATAATTCAAGGTTTGAATGTTTAACCCAACATCTATATCAAAAGCTATCCCTACGACATGTATGGTAAAAGAAAAGAGATAGTCAAAAGGAAAACTTTCATTACTGGTCATGATTGCACTTTTCTAGTATCATCATTTCCATAGCCAACTAGATTAACATAATGACAAATTGAGAAGAAGTGAGCCAAAGGGTTGTGTTATGGTTATGATAGCAAATGGAGCAAATACCATCATTATACTAAAAAGAAGTTATTTTAAATTGAAGGTGCCAATGATGATGAAGATGATGATGAAGTACATGGTGAGGATGTAAAAAGTCCTGAGGAGGAATTTGAAGACTCTCAGCCTACTATTTCTTGTCATGCCCTTTCAATTATTAGTACTCCCAAAAATCTTAAGGTGATGGGTTTCTTTAAGAAACAGAAGGTCACTATCTTGATTGATTCTGGGAGTAGACACAACTTCATCAATAATAAGTTGGTTACTCATTTGAACTGCTTCATTTATCCAGATCCAAAATTTTAGGTTATGATTGTAGATGATGGTACTATCAACTATTCAAGAAAATGTTATAGTATTAAGCTGACCATGCGAGACTACTTGTTGGATTCTCCTATATTTGTTATTCGCATGGGTGGAGTTGATATTATTTTGAGAGTGTAATGGCTCACCACATTATGCACTATTGAGATGAATTTCCAAGAATTATTCATGCATTTTCATTCTAAATAAAGGACATTTGAGCTAAGGGGATTAAAGGCTAAATCTCTACAACTTGTTAGCTTGCATCAAATGACAAAGATTCTCTATAAGGGTGCTAAAGTATTTGTAGCATGCTTATTTTCCATGGAAGTATAGCCAAATCAACCATCTCCTCCTCTTGATCTACAACAAGTGATTGATTCCCATTCTATTATTTTTGGTGACATGCCAAAAGGACTTCCACCTAGATGCATGCATGATCATGCTATCAAACTTATTTTTGGCAGTACACCACCCAACATCAGGCCATGCATATATCCTTATGCTGAGAAAATTAAAATTAAAAAGATGGTATAGGATATATTAGATGAAAAAATCATTCACCATAGCCAAAGTGAATATTATTCACCAGTTGTCATGGTAAGAAAGAAAGATGACACCTAGAGGATGTGCCCTCACTATAGAAAACTCAATAAGTACACTATCAAAGATAAGTTTCATATTCCTATCATTGATGATTTATTAGATGAATTGAATGGTGATTTTTATTTTACCAAGTTAGATCTACATTTTGGGTATCATCAAATTTGAATCCATGATGAAGACATAACCAAAATAGCTTTCAGGACTCATGAGAGCCATTATGAGTTTTTGGTTATGTTTTTTGGTATAAAAACTGCACCATCTACTTTTTAGAGTTTGATGAATACTATTTTTAGGCCATTTTTTATGAAATTTATTTTGGTATTATTTGATGATGTCATCATTTATAGTAAAAATTGGGAAGACCATTTACAACATGTGAAATAGGTACTCTCCATTTTAGAAAAAAATTAATAGTATGCCAAACCTTCCAAATGTAATTTTGGGGATTATGAGGTTGAATATTTAGGTCATCTGGTTTCTTATGAAGGAGTGAAAGTGGATCCTAAAAAATCCAAGCAATGGTGGACTAGCTAATTCCTAAGACATTCAAGCAACTATGGGGATTTTTGGGGCTAATTGGTTACTATCATGGGTTTGTCAAAAATTATGGTAGTATTGTAGCCCCACTCACCTCTTTGTTGAATAAAGACTCCTTTCAGTGGACTGATATAGCTACCTAAGCATTTAAACAATTGAAATTGGTTATGTGCACTACTTCAGTATTGGCTACTCTTGATTTTTTTAAGACTTTTGTGGTTAAATGTGATGCATCTGGGTATGGTATGGGTGTTGTACTCATACAAGAAGGAAGACCACTTGTATTTGAAAGTCATCAACTAAAGGGTAAAAATCATCACAAGCCCATCTATGAGAAGGAAATCATGGCCATTTTTCATGTAATCAAACAATGGAGACCTTATTTTATGGGTCATCACTTTTAGGTAAAGATTGATCATGGTAATCTCAAATATTTTTTGGAACAATGATTATCATCTGAAGAATAACAAAATTGGGTAACTAAGATGTTAGGCTATGATTTTAAAATAGTCTACAAAAAAATCAAGGACAACGTGGTGACAGATGCACTATCCAAAAAGGATGAATCAATTAAGGCATTGTTATGTGCCATAACCATTTTGTAGGTAGATTGGATAGATGAAGCATAATCATAATGGGAACATGATATTTCTACCCATGATTTAATTTAAAATCTTCAACAAGGTTTAGGTGGATTTAAAAATTCACATGGAAGGGTAATGCATTATGGTATAAAGATAGATTGTACCTATGTAAAAATTCTCTTCTTAAACAAAAAATCCTTTAGGAACTTCATGCAACTCCAATTGGAGGTCATTCAATATATTTGAACCCTATCATAGAATTAAGAAAAAAATTGGGAACTAATCAAAGGGGATGTCCAAAAATATGTGGCTGAATGTATGATCTATCAACAAAACAAATGTGAAACCATCAAAACCCTAGGTCTTTTATAGCCTTTATCCATCCCTAGCCAACATTGGGAAGAGGTATATATGGATTTCTTATAGGGTTACCAATATCTGATGGTCAATATTTTATCATGGTTGTTGTGGATCATCTTAGTAAGTATGCTCATTTTTGTTCTTTATCACAACCATTTGTTTCTAGTACAATAGCTGCTACTTTTCTCAATATAATTTAGAAACTACATGGGACCCCTAAGATCATTGTCAGTGCTAGAGATCCCATTTTCACTAGTAATTTTTGGACTAAGTTATTCACATTTTTGGGAACCCAATTGGCTCATAGTTCATCCTATTATCCTCAATCTTATGAAAAAATTGAGGTAGTCATCAAATGTCTGGAAGAATATCTCTGTTGTTTTATTTTTGATAAATAGGATAAATGGGTTCATTAGTTTCCACTTGTTGAATGGTTGTATAATACTTCTATTCATAGTTCTTCTAAAATGTCTCCCTTTATGGAAATGTATGGATAAAACCCTCAATCCATCACTTTAACCTTGAAGGTCCATCCTAAAGTTAGTGTAGTTAAAGAACATATTCACCATCAACAGGAGGTCCTTGGAAGTTTGTATGAAAATTTAACTATGGCCTAGAATCGCATGAAGCAAAAGAAATATCAACATAGAAGTGAGGAATTTTGACATTGGTGATTGTGTATTTGTTCGCTTGTAGCCATATAAGTAGATGTCATCGAAGAAACAAAAAAAGGATAACAAGTTGTCCCCTAAGTATTATGAACCTTATCAGATCTTGTAAAAAATTGGTAGTACGGCTTACAAGTTAGAGTTTCCTTCATCCACTCACATACATCCAGTATTTCATGTATCATACCTTAATAAATTCATTAGACATGGTGTTTTCATTCAAATATAATTACCAAAATTGGATGAGGAAGGCAAAGTTATTCTTGATCCTGAGGTGATCCTTCACATGCATACTAAGCAGTTGCATTCTAGAGCAATTATAGAGTACCTGATCAAATAAAAGAATATACCATGTGAAGATTCCACTTGCGAAGATAAAGTATTTGTGCAGCATCATCTAAAGTTGCCACAATGTTGTTTTGAATGGGAGGGGCTTATTACACCCTTAATCATTAGTGTGTCTAGGGATATATATGGCTGACTTATGGCTTACATAGCTCTTTTATATACTTGTTACATTTATCTATGTTCTTAGATAGTTCAACCTATGAAATAACCTTGGATAAGTAGACTATATATAGGAGATAGTGGTTAGTCTTTATTTATTATGTTAAGTAATCTTCTATTAGTGCATTATTGTGGAGGTTACCCCTTGAAGTGGCTTTCCTATATTATCCAATATTCTTCTTTGTTATCAATTATTTCTATGTGATCTCTCATATTTGCTTATTCTATGAGATATAAAATCATTATATGCAAACATATAAGTAATTTCATTACATGAGATGTGGCAATGAGGTTTCTCATGTATTTAAATCTCTTAAATAGACCACAATTTGGTCAACATGGGTCATATAGTGACTTATTAGCCCAATCAATGAATTGTCTATGTAAACACATCTAGATTGGCATTTTAAGGCTAGAATTACCATTGTATGATATTGGTCAAGCCCTAGGAATAAATTTTATAGTTGATCAGATGCATCCCTTAAGAGATTCCAATCATCTTTGAGTATGCAAAATGAGTGAACTTTAGTCATACATTTTAGGATAATCATGAGGGATAGAGATGAGTCATCGGATCCTAAACATGCATGCATGATTCCTATAATAAATTCCAAGAGTATTTTTTCTAACTTGAGATGGGTGAGATGCAAAAATGAGGTTTCTATTAGGGCTAAATCTCTTAAAATAGGCCAAAAATGATTAGTGGAAGCCATATAGTGTTACTCATTAGCCTAATCAATGAACCATCTATGTGAACATATCTATATGGGTGTTTTAAGGCTAAAAATTACACTACCCAGTCTTGGTTAGGCCCTAGGAATTAAGTTTATAGTTGATTGAATGCATCCCTTAATAGAATCCACTCATCCCTGAGTGTGTAAAATGAGTGAAATTTAGTAATACATTGCATGATAATCATGAGATATAGAGAAGTGACTTCAGCACCTACATGTGCATTAATGAGTCCTCTACAAAATCCTAGGAGTATTTTCTCTGACTTGAGATTAGTAAGACAGGACAATGTGGTTTTTCTCTTGGCTAAATCTCTTAAAATGGGCCAAATTTTGGTTAAGGGGTTGTATACTATGACTCGTTATCCCAATCGATAAATTTTCTACCCAAACACATTTGGATGGATGTTTTAATGCTAGAATGAACATTTTGCAATCCCATTCAGGTCTTAAGAGTGAAGGTTGTAGTTGATCAGACACATCCTTTAAGAGAATCTACTAGTCCCTGAGTATCCAAAATGAGGGAACTTTGGTAAAACATTTTAAGATAACTATGAGGGATAGAGATGAGTCATTAACTCCTACACATGCTTGGATAAGTCTTATAAGAAATACCTGAAGGATTTTATATAAATGAACATGGGTGAGACATAGTAATTAAACAACTAACTCATATAAATATTTTATAATTACTCTCATTCATGGTTCAATGGTTCAATTAATCTCGTTCGTGGTTCAATGACTCTAGACATCCTTCTATTGCATATAGGGAAATATACATGCTCATTATATCTCTTACATACATCCAGTCAAACAACTCAATCCTCAATTTAGAAATCCCAAGTCAACTACACCATCCTTCTTCAAGCCTCCTTCTCTAATAGCCCTCAAAACATGTAAACCTAGAAGGTAGAGACAAGCAATAAAAATTTTGATTAGATAAAAGAAATTTTCAATTACTAATTATCCTTATTCAACTCCATTACAAGTTTTATGATCCAACTCTTCTTGCAACCCAACTAACTCAAATCATTTTTTGGCCAATTAGGCCTCTTTAGGTCTAGTATAATGACATGGTTTAGAAAACATTACAATACAGACTTTTAATATCCCAAAACCTATTTAATACTAAATAACTTGATAAGTTACACTAGATTCTAATAATTTAAGAATTTTGTAGGGTTAGAACAAAAGATATTCAAATTACAATCTGGAAACCCTAAGTTGACCCTAGATAGGCATGTGCAAGGTTGAGAGGCTATAAAATTATATATTTTTAATTTTAAAATACTTCTCTCACCTTTGAGACCAATTTAAGGTATTTTTACACTTTCTTTAATTCTTCCAAAAATTTTCAATCCTTGATTCAACACCGAACGTCCATCCAAGGCATTTTTACAAAGTTTTATGCTAATATAGGTAGGTTTTGAGACTTTTTGACACCATCCTACTCTTGAAAATAGTATTTATTCCTTATAAAGATACCATTCATACCTATACACCTTACCTTTAATGTTTCAAAAGTTATCCTTCTTTTCTAGGTCTCCAAAACTAGCAAATCTTACTTGACAATTTTCTTTTGACAAGAACAAAAAGGTTTTTAAAGACAAATGGTCTTGTAACTCGTATTAATATTTTTTCAAAACTCAAAATAGATTATAACCTTCTCAAATAGTTTATATACATCATTTCCT
The DNA here is from genome assembly GCA_037957365.1 of Torreya grandis. Lineage (NCBI taxonomy): Eukaryota > Viridiplantae > Streptophyta > Pinopsida > Cupressales > Taxaceae > Torreya > Torreya grandis. The sequence goes on from JARHVA010001515.1 coordinate 204,542, forward strand.
TTCTCTCATCTAAATTTGAGAGAATTTAATAGTATAAATCATAAGATATAGGGCTTTTAAAATGTCCTAAGGTTTCATGATAGCCTAAAGGCTAAGAGCACCTTAAAAGGTCTTATTTTAAGTTAGAAACATTTCAAACCCTCATTATTTTACACAAGGTATATAATAAACCCTTTTATTTTTGTATTTTTATGCTTTATGAATATCATCAACATGTCCCGCTTAATGAATTCAATACATATCAGATAGTTCAACACTTTAGCAAGCTTACAATGCCTAATTTTGGTTAAGATCCTCCTCCAACTTCAGTCATGCATTAAAAGATAACCATGAGGGATAGAGATGAGTCATTATCTCTTAAATGTGTAAGGATAAGTCCTATAATAAATATTAAGAGTATGTTTTCTAAATTAATATGGGTGAGATGCATAAATTAAGTTGATCTCATGGCTTAATCTTTCTAAATGAGCCAAAAGTTGGTTAGTAGGGGTTGTATATTGTGACTCTTTAACCCAATTAATGAATCATCTATGCAAACACATCTAAATGGGCATTTTAAGTCTAAAATTATCATTATCTATTCTTGGTCAATTCATGGGAGTGAAGGTTGTAGTTGATCAGATGCATCCCTTAAAAGAATCCACTCATCCTCGAGTATGCAAAATGAGTGAACTTCAGTCACATGTTGTAGGATAATCGCGAGGGTTAGAGACAATATTTCATCTCCTTCACATGCATGAATGATTCTTGTAAGACATATTGAGAGTATTTTCTCTAACTTAATATGGGTGAGATGTAGTAATAAGGTTTCTATCATAGCCAAATCTCTTAGGAATCAAAAGTTTGTCAGTAAGGGCTGTATATTATGACTCGTTAGCCCAATTGATTAACCATTTATGTGGAAATGTTTAGATGGGAATTATAAGGATAGAAAGGGAGTTTTATAATCTCTTTCAATTTCTAAGAGTGAAGGTTTTAGTTGATTGGATGCATCCCTTAAGAGAATTCAGTCATCCACGAGTGTGAAAATTGATAAAACTTTGGTTGTGCCTTTTAGGATAACTATGATGGATAGAGAGAAGATGTTATCTCCTACACATGCATAAATGAGTCCTCTAAGAAAACCCAAGAGGATGTTATCTAACTTGATATGGAAGAGATGTGAAAATGAGGTTTCTCTCATGGCCAAATCTTTCAGAGCATGCCAAAAGTTGGTTAGTGGGGGATGTATACTGTGACTTGCTAGCCCAATTGATGAACCATTAACACAAAAATATTTAGATGGGGGTTTTAAGGCTATAATGACTATTTTCTAGTCTTGATCAGTCCCTAGATAAAAAATTTATTGTTAATCAGATGCATCCCTTAAGACAATCCACTCATCCCTGAGTGTGTAAAATGAGTGAATTTTGATTACATGTTGCAAGATAACCATAAGGGCTTGAGATGATCCATTAGCTCCTACACATGAATGGATGATTCCTATAATAAATCCTGGGAGGATTTTATATAAATAGATATGAGAGAGATATGAAAATTAGGTTTATCTCATAGCCAAATCTATCAAAATAGGTTAAAAATTGGTTAGCGAGGGCCGTATACTATGACTCATTAACCCAATAGATGAACTATCTATATAGACACATCTAGATGGGTATTTTTAGGATAGAAAGCATATTTTCTATTTTCATTTGGGGCTCAAGAGTGAAGGTTTAAATTTATTACATGTATCTTTAAGATAATCCATTCGTCCCCGAGTGTACAAAATAAGCAAACTTTAATCACTCATTGTAGGATAAATATGATGTATAGAGTTGAGACATCAACTCTTACACATGAATGGGAAGTCTTTTATTTAAATATGGTAGTATTTTATCTAACTTTATATGGGGATATGTGGTCAAAAATTTTATCTCATGGCCAAATCTCTTAGCATGGGCTAAAAGTTAGTCATTGGGGGCCATATACTATGACTCATTAGCCGAATCGATGAACTATTTACATGAACACATCGAGATGGGAATTTTAAGGATATAATGGCCATTATCCGATCTTGGTCAAGCCTTAAGATTGAATTTTATAGTTGGTTAGATGCATCCCTTAAGAGAATCTGCTCATCCCTAAGTATGTAAAATGAACAAACTTTAGTTGTGCATTGCAAGATAACTATGAGGGCTAGAGATGAAACATCAAGTCCTTAACATGTATGGACAAGTCCTATAAGAAATCCCAAGATTATTTTCTCTAACTAAAGATGAGAGAGATGTGCCAATGAGGTTTATCTCACATTGAAATCTCTTAGAATGGGTTAAAAGTTTCTCAGTGGGGTTATATATTGTGATGCATTAGCCTAATTAATGAATCATCTATGCAAACACATCTAGATGGGCATTTTAAGGTTATAATAGTTGTTTTTCAGTATCAGTATGGCCTTGAGAGTTAAGGTTATAGTTTATTATATGCATCCCTTAAGAGAATCCACTCGTCTATAAGTGTGTAAAATGAGTGAACTTTCATCATGAATTTTAGGATAACTATGAGGAATATAGATGAGTGTTCATCTCCTAGCATGTATGGAAGAGTATTATATGAATTTCAAGGATTATTTTCTCTAACTAAAGATGGTTAAGATGTGGCAACGAGGTTTCTCTTGTAGCCAAATCTTTTATAATGGGCTAAAAGTTGGTCAATGGAGGTCATATACTGACTTAATAGCCCAATCGATGAACTATCTATGCAAACACATCTAGATTCACATTTTAAGGCTAGATTGACCATTTTTTGATCTTTGAAAAGCCCCATGAATGAATTTTACAATTGATCATATGCATCTCTTAAGCTAATCCACTCATCCTTGAGTGTGCTAAATGAGTGAACTTTGATCATGCATTGTAAGATAATATGAGGGATAGAGATGAGTCATCAACTTCTAAACATGCATAGATGAGTCCTATAATAAATTCTATAATTTTTTTTTCTAACTTGATATGGGTGGGATGTGAAAATTAGGTTTTTCTTACAGCCAAATCTATCAGAATGGGCCAAAAGGTGGTTAGTGGGGGCTATAAAGTGTGACTCGTTAGTGCAATTGATGAACCATCTATGTGGACATGTCTAGATGGATATTTTAAAGATTCATAGTCCATTATTTAGTCTTAGTTAGGTCTTGGGAGTGAAGTTTGTAGTTGATCAGATGCATCTCTTAAGAGAATCCACTCATCCCTGAGTGGGCAAAATGAGTGAAATTTAGTCATGTATTGCATGATAATAATGAGAGATAAAGAGGTGCCTTCAGCACCTACACATGCATGAATGAATGCTATAATAAATCCTAGGAGTATTTTTTATAAATTTAGATGAGTGAGACATAGCAATGAGGTTTTTATCATGGCTAAATCTCTTATAATGAGCCAAAAGTTGGTGAGGTTCCTTATACTATGACTCATTAGCCCAATATATGAACCGTCTACCCAAACACATCTAGATGGACATCTTAAGGCTAGAACAAACATAATCCAATATCAATTGGACCTCAAGAGTGAAGGTTTTAGTTTATTAGATGCATCTTTTAAGAGAATCCACTCGTCCCTAAGTGTGCAAAATGAGGGAATTTTGGTCGCACATTTTAGGATAATTGTAAGGGCTAGAGATGATTCATTAGCTCCTAAATGTGAATGAATGAGTCCTTTAAGAAATCCCTAGAGGATTTTATATAAATTGATATGGGTGAGACACGATAATGAGGTTTCTCTCACATATAAATCTCTTAAAATAGGTCAAAAGTTGGTCAATAAGGGTTGTATACTATGACTCGTTAGCCCAATCGATGAACTATCTGCATAGACATATCCAAATGGAAATTATAAGTATATAAAGGCCATTTTTTTAATATTGCTTTGGCTTTAAGAGTGAAGGTTATATTTGATCATACACATCCCTTAGGAGAATCCATTCATCCCTATGTGTGCAAAATGAACAAACTTTAGTCATGCATTGTAGGATAACTATGAGGGTTAGAGATGAGTTTTTAGCTATTATACATGCACAAATGAGTCCTATAAGAAATATAAGTAGTAGTTTATCTAAATTTATAAGGGAAAGATGTGTTAAAAAGGTTTCTCTCATGGCTAAATCTCACAAAATAGGCCAAAAATTGGTCAGTGAGGGTCATATACTATGACTTGTTAGCCCAATAAATGAACTATCTATGTGAACATATTTGTATGGGTGTTTTAAGGCTATAAAATCCATTTTATAATCCTTTTTGGTCCCTAGGATTGAAGGTTATAGTTGATGAATGCATCCTTTAAGAGAATCCACTTGTCTTTGAGTGTGCAAAATGAGTGAACTTTGATCACACATTCCAGGATAATCATGAGGGATAGAGGCAAGACATCAACAATAATAGATGCATGGTAAATTAAAAAATCCTTGAAGTATTCTCTCTAACATGATCTAGGTGAGACATGGAAATAAGTTTTCTCTCGTAGCTAAATCTCTCATAATGGGGTAAATTTTGGTTAGTGGGGGATGTATGTTCTGTCTCATTAGGCCAATCAGCAAACTGTCTATGGAGACATATCTAGATCAGAATTTTAAGGATAGAATGGATGTTTTTCATTCTTGTTCATGCCCAAGGAGTGAAGGTTGTAGTTGATCGGATGCATCCCTTAACAAAATCAACTCATCTAAGAGTGTGAAAAATAAGTGAACTTCCATCATGTGTTGCAAGAGAACCATGAGGGATAGATATGAATTGTCAATTAGTAAAAGTGAATGGATAAGTCTTCTAATAAATTTCAAGAGGATTCTCTCTAACTTGATCTAGGTGAGATGCATAAATGAAGTTTCTCTCATAACCAAATATCTTAAAATGGTTAAAATTAGTCAGTGGGGGCTGTATAGTCTGAGTCGTTATCTCAATTAATTAAATATCTACATAGACACATCTTGATTGATGTTTTAATTCTATGACAACCACTATCTAGTTTTGGTCATGCCATAAGAGTGAAGGTTACAGTTGATCAAATGCACCTATTAAGAGAATTCACTCATCCTTAAGTGAGGAAAATGAGCAAACTTTCTTTGTGCATTTTAACATAACTATGAGGGATAGGGATGAATAATTAACTCCTACATATGCATAGACAAGTCCTATAATAAATCCTAGGAGAATTCTCTCTAACTCAAGCTAGGTGAGATACAAAAATGAGGTTTCTCTCATAGCCAAATCTCTCAAAACATGCCAAAAGTTGGTCAATGGGCCTGTATATTCTGAATCATTGGCCCAATTGACAAATAATTTAAGCAAAAATATCTGGATGTAAATTTTAAGGCTAAAAACTATTATCTAGTCTTATTCATGCCTTAGGAGTGAAGGTTACAGTTTATTGGATGCATCCCCTAAGAGAATTGACTCATCTTTGAGTTTGTAAATTGAGTGAACTTATGTCATGTATTGTAGGAGATCCATGAGGGATAGAGAAAAACTATTAGGTCCTACACATGAATAGATGAGTCTTCTAATAAATACCATGAGTATTCTCTTTAACTCAAGCTGGGTGAGATGTGATAATGAGGTTTCTCTCATAGCTAAATATCTCAAAATGGGCCAAAAGTTGGTCAATGGGGCTGTATATTCTGACTCATTAGACCAATTGATGAATTATCTATGTGAAAACATTTAGATGAGAATTTTAAGGATAGAACATCCATTTTATGGTCTTGGTCATGCCATGGGAGTGAATTTTGTGGTTGTTTAGATGCATCCCTTAAGATAATCTACTCATCCTTGAGTGTGCAAACTGAGCAAACTTTGATCATGCATTGTAGGAGAACCATGAGGGATAGAGATTAATTGTTAGCTCTTACACATGAATGGATGAGTCTTATAATAAATCCCAAGATGATTTTATCTAAATTAATATAAGAGAGGTGCATAAATGAGGTTTCTATTGCAACCAAATCTCTTAGGATAGGCTAAAAGCTGGTCATTATGGTTGTATATTCTAACTCAATACTCCAATCGATGAACCATCTATGTAGACACATCTAGATGGGCATTTTAAGGATATAAAATACATTGTCTAGTTTTGGTCACACATTAGGAGTGAAGGTTGAAATTGATCAAACACATACCTTAAGATAATCCACTCATCCTTGAATGTGTAAAATGAGTAAACTTCCATCACATGTTAAATGATCTATGAGGGATAAAGATGAACCATAAGCTCCTACATTTTTATGAACAAGTATTATAATAAAGACCAATATGATTATCTTTAACTCAATTTGGGTGAGATACGGTAATGATTTTTCTCTCAAAGTAAAGCTCTCAAAATGGGCCAAAAGTTGCTCAGTGGGGGTAATATATTTTAACTCATCATCCTGATCGATGAATCATCTATGTAAATACATCCAAATAGATGATTTAAGCATGAAAAAATACTTTTTGATCTCTTCACATCCTAGAAGGGAATGTTGAAGTCGTATCAGATGCATCCCTTAAGAGAATCCACTCATCTATGAGTGCGTAAACTGAGCGAACATCTATCATGAATTATAAGAGAACCATGAAGGCTAGAGACAAACCATTAGCTCCTACACATGTATGGATGAGCCTTATAATAAATAGTGTGAGTATTATCTATAAATAAATTTGGGTAGGATGTGGCAATGATGTTTTTCTCATAGACAAATCTCTCAAAATAGGCCAAATATTGGTCAATGGGGGCAATATATTTTGACTTGTTAGCCCTATTGATAAAAAAATTTATGAAACAACATATGGATATCAATTTTAAGGATAGAATGGTTGTTTCCTAATCTTGGTCACACCTAGGGAGTGAAGATTTCAATCGATCAGATGCATCTCTTAAGAGAATCCACTTGTCCCTGATTGTGTAAATTGAGCAAACTTCCATCGCCCGTTGTAGGAGAACTATGAGTGTTAGAGATAAATTATCAACTAATACATGTGCATGGATGAGTCATCTAAAAAATCCTTATAGGTTTATCTCTAAATATGGACCATAATTAAGGCATAAATAAGACTATTTTCTTGTTCTCTTGAAAGTACAAATAGAGAAAAGGTGAAAACCTATTTGCTTAAGGTAGATAACATTAATATGAATTATTTATTGGATTCTCTTCATTTCAATAAAATAATATTCTTTACTCACATCATTAATCACATGAAGGTGTAATCTCATCTAGTGCTACTAACCTAGATTAAAATTGTTAGTAAAAAATTTAAATAGAAATAAACACATAATGATAAAATAATTATGTTAAATCAAATAACTTATAGATAAACTTTACTATATTTATTTGAAACACTAGATAAACTTATCAATTTAATTTATTGTAATTTTAGGATCAACTTTGTTTACAAGTGTTTCAAGTCTCACGTCAAGGTTAGATTCATGTTACTTTTCACAAAGTTCTATTGTGAGGCTTTCCATGATATTTGAATATTTGTAACAATAACTAGATTTGAATAATTAAGAACCACCTTGTGTGTTTCAAAGTTCTCAAATAAAAATTGTTTTATTTTTTTATGATAGTAAATACATATCCAAGTTCCTATGACCCCTATGGATCTATTGGGATAAATTAGCTCTTCTCCATTCATAACATTTGTGGTTAATTTTTTTTTGGCGTTTACATAATGACACAAATAGTAGTCTATTCCCTCATCATTGTCCTCGAGGTGAAATGATTGCAAATACATGCCTTGCATTTAAACTATAATCAAATTGTAAGAACATCTAAGAAAAAATAAACATATCACTAATATCTAACTAATTTTTTCTATTTAATTAAATAATAAATTGTACCTAGTTTCACAAGATCTAACATGTGGTCAAAATTAACTAATGATGCCATTTTATGATCTATCAATTGTTAGAGTGAATGACTACTCTCTACAAGTGATATAGATCTACAATACCATTCATCAACTTATTATTTTGACTCGCATTCATTCCAATTAATTTTCATATAAATAGAACAAATAAATGTTGTATCCCTAGTATAAATAGTCCATGAACTTGAATTTGAGCTTTGCATGGAGTGGAAAACACTCAATTTAGGTATTGTAATACAATATTCATACATTACCTTGTGTTGTTTCTCTATTGACCAAAATAATCTTTGCACATGAGAATTTTTATTTGATACATGACAAATATTTTCATTACACCAAGTCATAATACTTACAACATCAATCCACTTAACACCATCCTTTTGCTTTTCCCACTCTCTTTTAAGGGCTCTTTTTATATATGCACATACACAATCATGTTCCCCTTTTCCATGCCCAACCTCAAATAATCTCTAAAAAGTTAAATATAATTATTATTACGTATACTACTTAACCAATAAAACATTTGATAATTCTTAAACTACCCTGCATAATTGTCTAAGCAAATCTAGTGTGTATCAAACATGATTTATCTTGCATTCATATTTATATAAAATATCTCAAAACAACCTTAGATAAACTTTAGATAATGTGATATATCATAATTTATATAAAATTGGTACTCCCTCAAAACATTTATATTGCTATTTGTGCTATTAGGTGCATGTCTAGATGTAATATGAATCAAAATTACAATTTGAGTTGAACTATAGTATTGGGATTTAACCTCATTATGTGGTTATAGTGTGTAGTTATTATCAAAGTCCACAACTAAAATAATGGCCCCAATTAGGAAATTGTCCTTGCATACCTTGAATTGATTATCTAACCATTTTGATTTGTGTGTGTGTCTTGCATATTGGTAGATAATATTTTCTTGAATTCAAACATGAAATTAGATACAAAAACTTTGGTCATAACCAATTCACATATTGATGATTCTTTTTAATCTTTTAACACATAATTTACATATTTGTACTTATTATAATCAACTAGTTGATTTCCGAATTCATGTAAAACTTCTTCATGTATACAATTTATCAATTTTTACAAACCATCACAACTATTACATGTTATATATAAATATTTTTTAGAAAAAAAACATTCTCCCTCATGTCTTTGATATAAAAGACTTTGGATTAATTCTTTTGATGTCTTAGGTGAGGAAGACACCATACATTCCTAAAAAATCTCATCACTATGTAAATTACAATGTATATGATGAAAAACATCAAAATGTATAGCATATTTAACATGTACCCTACAACAATATGTGGTGTGTGCTTTTTTAATTTTCACATAGAAAGGATTTCACATCTTAAATGACCTCTGGCTAATTGGTAATTGGCCATTAAATGTTTCAATAATTTTTTTATAAAATTATGTTTGGGTCATGGCTAAGAAATGCTTTGCATGTGGCTCACATTTTTTGAGCATTTTATTCTTTTAACAACATCTTTTACATAAGGTGATACCCTTTTGTTATCATGCCAAAAAATTTCAATCAAATGTCTTGTTCCTTAAACTAATACCTTATCTTTTTGTGGGAGTCTACCATTAAATTCCCAATAATCTATGAGTGAAGGGTCATCAATCCTTGTTCTTAATTTTATGGCATTTATTAGAGTTTTTATATTTAATTTCAAAGATTTACTTGTTTCACTATGAATTCAATCTTTAGATGTTGACTTACGCCTTATAGATTCCATTATTACTTCTTTCACCACATTATTATCTTTTTTTGACTTTTCTTACCTATTGCCTTAAATGCATTAAATAGATTATTTACTATTGTAATATTTATTTACTCCACATTGAATGCTCTTAAACCCAAATTATTTATCATAGGGCACATTTTTTGCATTTTTATTAATTGAACAAATAGTTGACATCATTTTGTATGGTTTTATTCTCAAATGCATAGTATCCTACACATTGAGCATGACGTTGAACTAATATTTTTGATATTTTAGCTTTCATAGGTTCTATTATATTATTATCTATTTCAACCAAATACCTTGGTGTTTATCTTATTATCCTTAGAGGTGTGGGTGTAGGAGCTATATTTTGTATTAATTTGGGTGGTGTTACCACTTCAACCATAGTAGGGATAGTAGAGGGTTGACAATCTACATTAGACCCTACAGGTGAATTGAATTCCTCTTTATTAGGAGACACATGATTGGGGTCATTACTTTATATTGATTATCATCATACTCAAAAACTTCATTATGTATGGATGTTTCATTATATTGTCTTTGTCCATATATTTCATCACTCATTACAGATTCATTACTTACATGTTCTAAATTTTGTATTTCATCATGCAACAAAGATTGATTGAGTTATATTAGCTCATTTGAAGACATATCTAAACTAAATTAAATATAATTTTTCATGTTACTTTCATTTGAAATATTATCTAGTGTGAAAGAACCACCTTCACCTTACCTAAAAACCCTTATGGATGGTCTCTTACCTACTTGTATTTTTATTTTTCTTTCTTCTTTTCAATTTCCTCATTTGTTAGTTCTTTGATTGGTCTTTTTCAAAAACTTCCTAACTTTATTATTTATCTTTACCAAAATAAGATAATTCTAGATTTCAACTTAATGAAATTTTAGTGATCCAGATAAAGTGAAGGGAGAATTTACCAAATTTGAATAGTTATAGTAGGAAAAACTAGTTTATAATTTTTAAAGAATAAAACAAATGAAAAAAATCATGAGAAAGCAAAGAGAAATTCATGAATCACAAAAGGAATGCATGATTTTGAAATCATGTCCTTTTTGATCCATGCAAAAATGAAATGTGCATGCACGTCCGTTCTAAAGGGCATATGCCCTTTAAAATTTTACAAATTTTTTTGGTCACTTTCCCTCTGAAATTACCTTGATTTTAGGCATAATGGGTCTTAAACTTGGTCCAAACTCTGTCATAAACCAACCAAGGATATTTATAATAAATTTAGGGGCTTTTCCATCTTTATCAAGACATTTGATCAGGTAGCTTTTATTATTTTAAAAAATGTGTGTGTGTGTGTGTGTGTGTGTGTGTGTGTGTGTGTGTGTGTGTAATAAATGTGTGTGTGTGTATATGTATATGTATATGTGTGTGTATATGTGTGTATATATATATATGTGTAATATTTTCAACAATTTTTGACATTTCACCTATCTATATATGAAGTTTCATACAAAAATTCATTTGTTTACTCAAAAAAAAAGTGAGTTCCTACACATGCAATCTCTTTATTTTTTTATAAAAAATGATCAACCTATTATCATAAACATATCTATTTCACACACATTTATCATTTGGGTATTGAAAAAAATTATATATTTATAAACTACATTTAAAATACCACAATTAATGTTATTATGTCATTTTTAAATTCCTTTTTGAAGTGTCTCTAACATTCTCTCCAAGTTTAACTACTTTTATTTTAATTAAAAAAAAGTGTCACTTTATACCCCCCCCCCTTTTGTCCTCCATTATCCTGCACCTGCGCCACATATTATCCATGGATTATACGATGTTGTGCACCACACACACTAATATTATCTCCTCATAGTGTTGTTCATGACCTCAAAACTTTATGATATATCAAAGACTTGCACATTCATTATCTATATGCCAAATGTTGTTGTAACCCTGTATGAGACTATTACACATCAATGTTATCTTACTAGCACTATGCTACCAAAAAACACACCAAGTGGAACACTCCACACTTGATCAATGTAATGTCTTATCTATATTATGTCATGTGTCAGATCCAAATATTACTTAGTCAAACTAGATGAATCATATTCATCACTACTTCTCCATAAGCCATTATTAGTTATAACTACCATATTTTAAATAATATATATGTATTATAAAAACATTCTATAAATTTTTAGCAACAAAAATTCTATGCGCTTACACATATATACATCCATAGAGCTGAGAGATGACACAGACTAGAAAGGGGTTTATTATTATTTCCCTACCATTCAAACATGTCTTTCATCTCGTATTCTTTCACATTAATTTAGGAAATAAAAAAATAGTAATTTTCCTTTTGATTACAATATCTTGAACTCTTATATTTAATAATTTTTTACAAGCATTTGTACTTTCCCATATTCTATACATTAGATAGATGTTACAGTATGCATATCAGTTTTATACTTATCTCAAATATTCCTAGGTAGATTTATATAGTTAATCTTTCTTGATCATTCTAAAATCTAGGACTACATATCTCTAAGCATGGATTTTTCCATCATAGACCTTACCTTTAATACCATCATATAGATCATTGGTATTAGATCACAAATATCTATTATTCCTATCAACATGTGATCTCAAAACTATAAAGAAGGATTATAAATTGGTTATGTTTCATCTTACATAGAAGAGTGTCATATCAAGAGAAGGATGGTTGATTCCTAGAATGAATTTGAGGCAGCTCCAGATGTTCAAAATCTTTTTGAGGACACCATGGTAGTAGAATGTACCAATATATTGGCCAATTATATAATTTTATGTTTCAATTCAACATAACATCCACATTTTATTCTCTACAATTCACTTACAAATAGTTTTAGTAGTAAACCCCATTCAAAGTGGAATTTAATTTTGATATTTCAATATTTGAAGGTAAGATCAATGCCATATAGATGGGTTTATAGAACCTAAAAAATGGAGGCATACTTCTTATTCAATTCATTAATGTTAATAATATCACCTTCATCGTGTTGAAGATGTCTAGGCTAGTGTCTTACTGGTGGGATCCTCTTCACACACAACATGCACATGATTGCATTATAATTGAGTCTTATAATAATATCATCAACACACTATGGGAGGTGAAATATAATTTTAGACACATTGAGGATAAATACATTAATTTCAATCGGTTATGATAGTGTAAAGAGCAGTTAGTAGAATAATAAAATATTGAGTTTCATGACTACACTACTTGTCTATGTGAGAAGAACATAAAATGATGAATTATATAATAATAACTTCACCTTATATCCATGAAAATATGGATATATTAAATTTATATTCTATGGTTAAATCTCATCATAACACCACAAAGATTAAATCCAAGGCAAAGATGAAAAACTATGTCACCTCTTCATCTAATGTCATGCACAAGAGCTAACCCAAACAAAACACACCATATTATCCCTATTATAAAAATAAAAATATGCATGGTAGTGGTTATTGGCTTAAGAATGTTACACAATACTATAAACAATTATTCCTTCTGACTCAAATAAATGAAAAAAGAAACTAGGCAAAAAATGGTACCACTGGCATATCTCATGCTCCCACAAAAATTGTGAATAGTGCACCCAATAATCATTTATTGTGCACTATAAATTAGGTCCTACATCCATGGATAAAAATTATCTATGTATTTCATGTCTTAGCATCAACACCACAACACTACACTTTGTAATAGTGCATGCATTTATTAAACACAAAGATGTGGGTCAAAAGAAAACTTAGGAGCTCCATGTCATCATTAATACTACGATCTAAGATAACATAATTTATAAATACAATGTATCTTGGAATAAAAATTAAAATTAATGGATGATAATTTCACATAATACATTTTAGGTGTTGAAGTGTGTGACATACTATACTATAAATTCTAATTCATTTGACTTGAAGATATATATCAAGTGAATTTACATAAATTGGTTTTTCATGTTAAGTATCGATTCCTCAACCTCTTTGAGTTGTCATATATATCAAAAGACACTTTTGTCTCTATTGAAAAATACTAAAAACTCATCTCACACATGTAAGCATTCATGCTACTCATAGTTCCTCTTGAAGCACCTATGTAGGAAAACAAGAAATAATTGGTAGCATTCACTTTGAAAACATCACAGTAGAAAAAATAACTCAACAAAGTACATAATACATATGTTGAAGTATTTGTAGAACTAAAGAGACTCCAAACACAATTTTTATAATAAACTACATCAATTTATTTTTTAGATTCTCTCTTCCAAATATCCCTCTATACCATAGATCAATATGGGATAATGATGAAGTTGGTCACTAAATATAAGAGATCCTCAATCAGGGAAAGATTAGTCATTACCCTTCTCGCCATAGGAGTTTGATAGTTCTTATTCCTAAAAAATATGGGACTTGGCACTTTTACATAGACTATAACATACTCAATAAAAATAATGGTGAATTATCGGTACCATATATCATGCACTAAAAGCCTTATGTAGCCCAAGGTGCTTAATACTTCACTAAGATTGACCTAAAGTCAAGCTACCACCAAATTCTATTCCACACTATAGGTGCATAAAATAACACTTTAAAAACATGATAAGGACTAATAATAGATGGTCATGCATTTCAGCTTAACGAATGTACCAACAACATTCATGCTCTTAATGGATGACACACTTCTACCATTACTCAATGCCTTCGCCATTGTCTACTTGGATGACATTATCATTTATAAAAACTCTTTGGATGAGAATTTAGAGCATGCATTTCTTGTCTTAGAAATTATTTAAATTAATCTTAAGTTGCAATCCAAATGAACAAAGTGTTCATAAGAAATAATTGGTAGACATGCACTTTGCAAACATCATAGTAGAAACAATAACTCAAAAAAGTACATAATACATATGTTGAAGTCTTTGTCGAACCTAAAGAGCCTCCAAACACAATTTTCTATAATAAACTACATCAATTTATTTTTTATATTCTCTCTTCCGAATATCCCTCTATACCATATATCAATATGGGAGAATGATGAAGTTGGTCACTAAATATAAGAGATCATCAATCAGGAAAGATTAGCCATTACCCTTCTCCCATAGGAGTTTGATAGTTCTTATTCCTAAAAAATATGGACTTGACACTTTTACATAGACTATATCATACTCAATAAAATAATGGTGAATTATTGGTACCATATATCATGCATTGAAAGCCTTATGTAGCCCAAGGTGCTTAATACTTCACTAAGATTGACCTAAACTCAGGTTACCACAAATTTTTAGTCCATCCTATAGGTGCATAAAATAACACTTTAAAGACATGAGAAGGACTAATAATGGATGGTCATGCATTTTGGCTTTAAAGAATGCACCAACAACATTCATGCTCTTAATCAATGACATACTTCTGCCATTGCTCAATGCCTTCACCATTGTCTACTTGGATGACATTATCATCTATAAAAATACTTGGGATGAGAATTTGGAGCATCCATTTCATGTCTTAGACATTATTTAAATTAATCTTAAGTTACAATCCAACTTAACAAAGTGTTCATTTATCATAATAAGCATCCAGTACTTGGGATACATCATCAACCAAAACAATATACATGTAGATGTCAATAATTTCAAGGTTTTAGATTGTACTAGTTTATTATATTATTAATTACATTGATTATTGGAGTGATATTTTTGATATTTTATATCATTGAGAAGTTTGATAAATATTAAGGTAGCTCAGTTAGTCTCATGATAGTTTTTAGCTCTAGTTGTCTAATTAGGGCAAGGAGAAATTTTGTATTTTTTCTAGTGACTGAAGTGTTTCTTTATAAAACTTAACATGATTTTAGAGCCTCATATTAGATGAACACAATTTTCAAACATGTTTTCTCTTCTCTAACACTTCCCATGAACATCTAGTTGATAGTTCTTAGCACCCAAAAAATGTCTAATTGATGATTTAGATAAAATCTTTTATTTATCATGAGTTTTTTGGGTTCTTGTTGTCTTAGCTCAAAACCTTAGTTTTCTTTTTTTTTAGTTTAAGAACTATCATCTAATATTTTGATATACAAGATACATTCTTAAATCATCATTTTTTCTTCACTACTCTAATTTTATTAAAAGTAGTCAAATATAATTTACTATTTCTCTCTTATGTAAAAATAATTAAATAGGTAGATATTTATATTAAAATTTAATTAAAATCTGCTTGTCTTTATTATAATTAAAAAAATAGGAAAGAATAAAGGAAATAATAAATAGAGAATATTATAATGAAATTAAAGTTGAAAGCCCTCCAAAGCATGACAAGGTAACAATAAAGAAATTGTATAGAAGGAGAAAATAATGAAGCTATTACAAATGCATTGAACTTTTCATAAGTTAATGCATGACACATTAGTTATTCCACATCTCGATGGCAAGTAATTTCTTATTAAAATATTATAGGTGAAGGGATTGTAGGTGGAATGTCTTTTAAGATATTCAAAGATAAGTTTGATCATAGATATATTTGGTGACATTTCAAGTGGTACGGTGTGACCCATTTGTCAACAAAATAAAACTAGTAATGATGATGGACATTGGAGAATATAAATAAATTAGAGGAAAAATGCATACTGTGATCCAAATGACATAATGTCATGTCAATTGATGCATATAAATTATTAAAAAAAAAACTTGATTAAATGTGACCCATGATTCACTATACAAATTATATTCAATATAATAATTTTATTTTAATTATAATATTAACATTTCAAGTTAATTGAATATTTAAAGGTGGGTGGCCACCTAAAAATTATGAGTACATTGTGGATTTCAGTTCATAATAAAATAAGGGAGAGGGCCCAATAACTGAGATGGGTTTATTAGTTGTGATAAGATGCACATAATAAAATAAATTTTGAAATAAAGAGGAACTAATAGTTAATATAAAAATAATATAGTGCAATCCATATATATCTAAAAAAACGTTTAAGAAATCAAACATAGGTAAAGCCATATGTCATCATAGGATTAAAAATTCAGTTTTCAAGGATTATATATATTTGTGTCTGTGTGTCTGTGTTTGTGTCTGTATCTGTGTTTGTGTGTGTGTGTGTCAAAAACTTGTGAGAAATCAAACATAGGTGAATCCATATGTTATCCGAAGATTAATATTTCAATTTTCAAGGCACGCGCGCGCGCTTGTGTGTGTGTGTGTGTGTGTGTGTGTGTGTGTGTGTGTGTGTGTGTGTGTGTGTGTGTGTGTGTGTGTTTTAAAACAATTTTTATTGGCCTGATGTATTTTTCCTTTTATTTAGGACAATTTTTTAATTATTTAAATAGACACTTTTTTGTTCGCTAATTTAGGCATGGCACATGATATATATACACACACACACACAAGCACATATATATTCCTTTTATTTATGATAATTTTATTATTATTTTAAATAATCACTTTTTTGTTGGCAAATATAGGCATGTCACACATATATATATATATATATATATATATATTCAAAATAAAAATCACAAATTTTATTCACTATAAAAGAGTTACATCATGATATTATACGAAGCATTGAAGAAAAAGTTTTAGAAAAATAACCCCAAAGTTCTTAACAAATGTACCAAAAGATCATCCTTAAAAGAATGAATAACTATCTCCTTTTGTAGAATATATTTTGGCATTGCTTGATTTATTATACAATAATATATACTTATTTCTCACAGGTGGAGTCATTGAATGTTTCAAAATGGTATGCAACCAGATGTCCATGTTACATGAGCACTGCACCAAGTACATAATCAGACACATCAGTGTGAATTTCAAAGGAATGTGAAATATTAGGCATTACGAGAATAGGCACTACATATAGGTGTTGCTTTAGTGCCTCAAAAGTATGCTATTGCACATGGGTCCAATCAAACATGGATTTTAAACATATTTTCTGGCTGAGAGCTCAAGAGATGTGTGAGAAACCAAGGATGAACATTTAGTAGAAGTTAGCAATTCCAAATAAACTCTTCAATTCTATGAGATTTCATGGATTAGCTAAATCTTGGATCACTTTGGTCTTCTATAGATTTACATAGATTCTTATGCAATCAATGATGTATCCTTAGTACTAAATCTCTATAGTGCCAAATGTATACTTTACTAAGTTTTCTTAAATGTTGTGTTGGTATAAGGTGTTTAAGACATGCAAGATGTGATCCATATGCTCCTCCCAAGTCTTGATGAAGATGAGGATGTCATCCAAGTAAATGATTATGGATTTTAGAAAAGGCCTAAGTAGATCATCCATCAAGCACATGAAATTGGTTGGTGCATTGGTTAGGATAAAAGACATGACCAACACTCATAAAATATTTATCTATCTTGAATTTTTTATTTCAAATGTCTTTAAGATGGACTAGAACCTTATAGTAACTTGACTTGAATTTGATCTTGGTGAAGTATTATGCACCTTAGAGTTGGTCCAAGAGGTCATTAATATGTGGCAATGGGTACTAATTCTTCACTATTATTTTTTTGAGTGCATGATAGTCTATGAAAAATTACCAAGGCCTATACTACTTGGGTGTGAGGACTATTAGACCCTTGAAAGGTGAATATCTAGGCTTTATATTACCTTTATCAAGGAGCTCTTATATCTGGCACTATATTTCATTATTCTCCCAAGCTAATATGCAATACAAGGGATATTCAATGGATGGGATCTAAGAACAAAATTGATGCAGTGTTTTACTAAGAAATGTGTTGTAAGGCCTTAAAGATATGTGAATAATTTTATACATTGCTCTAGTAACTTGTAAATTTTCTATTATTATGACATTATACGAGTGTTTTTCACTATAAAATTGTTCTTCATCTTCTACATAGGTGTATTAGGATGAAACATGAGTAATATGAACTTTTTCACATGTGAGAAAATTTTGTGACACTATTTGGTAGAAACCAAAGTGACTTTGGTCATGGGCATTGACTCAAAGAGATTGTATAAGTTATTCTATTTATAAATATTTCAACATTTTGGCTCCACTTGGTATGTATCTTCATGGTTAAATAAATATAGTCTTCCCAACAAGATGTCATAGACATCTAGAGGTGTGATTTCCTAAGTGACATTGTCCTCCATAGGCTTGAATGTGTACTAAAAAGTGCATTATTATTGGTCCTATATATGTTTCCCCTATTGTATCCACCCTCCATAATATGGCTTGGGAAGTGCATTAATGTCAATACAAAGGTGTTGAGTTGTGGATTACATAATGATGTTCATTTGACTACCACTGTCTATGATAACATGGAGAGGCTAACCCTTCACGTAGTACTTAATGTGGAAGAGACATTCACATTGCTTAGAGATGTCAATCATAGTGGTTTTGGTGCCTAGAAAAGAGGCATTTGGATCAAGTTTTTCCATTGGTGTGAGTCTTAATGCAAATTATGTGATCAATGAATAATATGCATGAAATTTAAAGTCATTATGGGTGGATGAGCAATGGTGATGACACCACTTATCACCATAATTCTTCTTGAATTTATCTAAAGTAGAAGGCACAAGATCCTTTGAGTTATGTGTAGTCTTTTAAATCTACTTTCTTTTGAAACAAGTGTTCTACTTCTGTACATAAGGGTATGACATGTATTTAGGCAAGGGATGGCCTTTACACACTACATTAGATGATGAGGTGTAACAATACTTCATCTTTTCCTTGGATTCAATCTTGGTAGCATTACCATATGATTACCCCAATGTGTCATAATTCAAAAACTTCATATTTGCACATATATAAGTTGAAATTCCACTAATGCAATTTATCACCTTATGTTATTCTCTCAAGTTCTCTAGCAGGCATATATATTAGTCATGGAATATGTTAGTGTAGTCTTCCACTAAATAATATTTGCACTGACATAGTTGTTGAAACTTGATTTATTCATCTTCAAAGTGTTACAGAGGGTAATATTTCTCCTTAAATGTATCAAAAAAATCTTCCATAAATTGATTGGAACACACTCTTGTGCACACTATGCACTAAAGTTTTCCCACCAATGAATAACTAGAATGGACATATTCAATACTATGAAGGTGATCTTCTCAACCTTGGTGAATAAATTAAATCATAAGTATGCCTCAAGTTGTTGAATTTAGGAATCCAATGTTTTGGTGTTGATCTTGCCTTCAAATAAAGGGGTGTTAATATTGACTTATAATTTAAAGGGAGTTTGTTGTTGAAACTGCTATTGAGTGTATTGTGGAGGTGTAATAAAAGGCATCAAGTTGAGTTAAATCATCAACTTATGGAAGTGATCAAAAATTTTGATACACTATGCCTTCAGTGTGTCAATGATGAGCCTTAAAACCTTTGGGGATAACTCAAATTAATTTTCAATGTTATCCATCTTACTTTTATTGTACAACATTCTCTTGGATATTTTGAAACATAATTAATTGGTAGACCTTCTTTCTTGAGTTGTGCTCATGTGTTTACATGCATAGAAAGGAAATAAATTTTACACTTTGATACCAATGATCTACACCATGGGACCTATGACCATGTGAGTGGGGGACAACTGAGTTTTGTTCCATAGATTTAATGTGTAGAGTTAATTCAAAAATAATAAAACTAAACACATTTAATGGAGTAGAAGTATTTACTTGTAGGAAATACAAATTCTATTCAATAGAAAAGAATAGGGAACTTGTAAAATGTATTACAATTCAAGGATTATAGACTAGATATGTGGAGCATGTTATCTACATTATGACTGTGTATGGCATTGACCCTTAGATGGATGAATATGTTACATATTTATATAAAAATAATACAAGTACAGTTATAATTGTTATTTGTTACAAAGAAGATGGTTGAGTCATTTCATCTTCCTTGTTGGATGATGGTTGAGATTCTAGGTTGGTGGTAACTAATGGTTTAACTAATAAGATTATCAACTAGAAAGTGTCACTTGGTAAGCCACATAATTAGATCAATATAACATGTGGATGTTTTAGATCAAAGCTAAGTGTGGTCATGTGAGTCTACATGCGAGTACCAATTAAGTGCATAGGGCTACAAGCTAAGTAGTGGGTAGTGAATTTTACTGGATGTGATCAAGTGAGCTTTAAGTGTGATATTCTATGAACACATGCATGACTTATGCATAAGTTTTTAATTAAGTTTTATGTTGAGGAGTGTAATCTATGTGTAAATAAACAAACAAGAAGATTTTGTTGTTATGTATGGATTAGACAGACTCCATCCTCATCTCTTCTCAGCTCACCCTAAAACCCAGGATGAGGATTAGAAGTGAAAAAATAGGTGTGATTATCAGAGCAAATTCACTAACACTAGTGGAACCCCTTAGTTTATGTAAATTATTAGTTAAGTTTCTGAGCCTTTAGGTCCCAATCAACTAATGAGAGGGGGAATTCATCATCTAATTATATGAAAAAATAAATTTCATCAAGTTCATTGAGATCCTAAAGGCACTCTCTTATTGGTTAGGTATCTTTATCCATCCATTCTATAAGTAATATCAATCATCAATTGTATCACATGTATAATATATGATGCACTCAAGTCACTTTGAGGCCTTTACTCACTCAATTTAGCAATCGATGAGGCTAAAAACTTCTATTTACTTTATTGAAAAAGGTCCTTTAGGAACTAAACCATTAGGTTAGGAAGGGAAATGAAGAAGATATATAAAGGACCCTCTCTCAACAAAGGAAAATAAGGTATTCCTTACAATGTGTAGTTCAGTTAACTAACTTCAAGTGGTTGATTTATACATTACATGCATCATAGCCTTGAACAATAAATTATAGATTTAATGATTTCCCAAAATATTTATTTCCTTCACTTTTGAATGGTTCATCAATAAAGAATAGATATTAGAGGCCCTCTCACATTGGTTATATTGAATTAAAAAAATTATGATTCAATTAATCGATTCATTATCTCTTATTTTAAGAGACTAAATAAAGATTCAAGACATATTTATAATAGCATTAAGATTTAATTAAGAAATGTAAATATATAGAGATATGTTCAAGATAGGGGAAACATCTGTATTGGGCTTAGGGATGATTTGAGCATCTTGGGGTGATACCGATTAATAAAAATGTCTAAGTGATAGATTTTATTGTATCCAAATTCATTGATATTTTTCAACCATATGAAAAACCTTCACCTTGGAACATAGACATCTGAATGAGTTTCATTGAGGTATAAATCTTTCCTTATTAGAAAAACTATTAAAACCAAGAGTCCAAAAGGAACTTGAATTGGTTCATTCATTTCTTGATGTGGGAGGCATTTTAAACACTATATACATCTACTTTTCTCATCCATGTTCAAAAATAAAATCTATATGGGTCATGTAAAGGCATAAAAATCCATTAAAGTACATTGAGATCGGTTTGCTGAGTTATAGTATGACTAAAATTTTGAGAATTACAAAGAGCATCAATAAAGCAAGTTGAAGAGCAAACTAATACAAAACAATATACAAGATTATATATAAACAATAAAAAAATTAGTAAAATTTGAAATTGGCATGTAGTAAAATTATAAATTGTAATGTAGACACTTGCATGATAGTAGACAAGAGCAAGTATAACTTCACTCTTCAAAAAAAATCTCACATTGGATTTTGTCTCGGGTAAACATTTATTTCTATCTATTTTTTTTCATGTATGTCTCATTCATTTTATTTTGTAATTTCATTCCATGCAAGTTATATATTTACTCAATAACTCACTACTATATTTACTTTCATTACACTATTGCACAAAGTGTGAATTGCATTTCAATTTAGGTTGAAGTCACATAAAAAATTGATGAATTTTAACATTTTATTTATTTATTTTTTATCAAAAAATATGACACAATAATAACCAAAAACATCATATTTAATAAACAAGAAATTTATAAGTTGTGAAAACCATATACATACAAATAATATACAATGTTGGAGGGAATGAAATTTAAATAATCTCCCTTCCAGATAAAAAATATATTGCTAACCCATCCTAAATTCTAGTCATCCTCCTCCTCATCTTATATATAATCATTAATGATCTAATATGTGTATAATGAGTCATCCTATAATTGAATATCATCATTGACATAATTAGCATAAAGATTATCCTCGTCATTATCCTCCACATTTTCATAACCATTAAGTAGTAAAAAATATCTATCCACTTGAAAATTAGACATAATTTAATTATCACATAAGTGTATAAGGTTACAATTTACATAGTTAATTACAATTTAAAAATTATGTTTGATGATAAATTGATTATTAACATAGAACCCCTAGCATCAACCCACATACTGAATTATTTTTTGTTCCATTCCAAAAGCTTTCAACTATTTTCTCACTTCCATTATGGCCATGCAGTCACAACACAACTCATGCAATAAAATGTATATTAGTAAATGAGGTGTAATATTTTTTATAAAATAAATTGTAAAATATAATGTGTAATAACTTAAAAAAACTTATAACATAACTTATGTAACTTTAAAAAATTATGTGCAATCTTAGATTCGATCATTTACACCAAGCAATGAGTCACTTCCTCTAACAAACACTCACTTCTCAAGATTTATATTGGATAATATTGATCCTTGCATTAGTTAAAAAAAATGGATGCCATAAAATTATTCAAATATAATAATTGAGAAAAAAATTAGATCTCATTTATTATGTTAACTAGCTTGGAGCCTTGTCTCTATCATGCTTGAGTTAATCATCACAAAACTTTAACCAAATTGGATTTTAAACATCGTGAGGTCAAAGTCTTATCCTATCTACATCTATATTTATCTCGTATATAAGATACAATTTACGGATGTAAAAAAGACTAAAATCCTATTAAATTTAAATGTGTGTTGGGTCTTACTCGTCTTCATGTCGATCTCTTGATGTGATATGTAATTAAATTATGGGGCACATGTTCCTAATAGGAAAAGTGTGGTTCATAGTCAATAAACCTTTTGCATCAAATTAGAATACTGACCATCTTTCTACTTTAAGTGTAGTTGGCATGCATTGGTCAAAAATTTAGGCAATGATGTTAAGAATTGCACTAACCAATTACTAATCTATGTAAAGTTTTAATATGGTGATGACAAGAAATAATTGACCATATTCATATAGTCACTTACTATATGAATATTCAAAATATAATGTTTTGGAAAATATATTCTACAAAAGTACATGAAGATAAAATCTCTATAACATAGATAGAGGGTATATGTATGTGTATGATTTGTTATGATTGGATGGAGCACTGACTATGGATTCCTTAGACTGATAAAATGAAGAATGGATTAAAGTTTTCCATAATTATTTTGATATATGTATACATTCTTGGAATCCTCTGTGAGCTACACAACAACAAAACGTATAGGCAAGAAATTGATAATAATTTATTTATGTATGCAATACAAATAAACAACTATAGAAGAATATAATAGAATATTATATTATATGAATTGTAAGGATAAAATAATTAGAACTCGCACCCATGTTTTATGAAAACATTGAATATTATTCAAATAAATATCAGTCAAAACTATAAATATTTAGCTAATTGTGTGGAGCATCATAGCATGGGTAAAGACAAGATTTGTCTACAAAAATAAAAAAGAAAAATAAAGGAGAGAGAAAGGAAGATTTTTATGTAAGAATAGTTATTATAATAAAATCTAGTAAATATATATGTACCTATAATTTTAATAACATATAATTATCTTTGGTCTAGGTACAATTCCTTTTGGCCTCTACATTTGAATGGATTAAAACTATACAGATGTTGAAACAAGGGGTTATTAATACGAGTCAATAATAAATGATGACTATGGTAACATTCATAATCATTATGTGTAACAATTACAACATGGCAATGTAGATTGGAAACTAGTTCTCTCAAAATATGTAATTATCAAGTACATTGTAAAACTATTTGTATCGATAAATGTTGTGTGTAATGTTTTTAAATTATTAATAAGAGAGGATAATGAAATTGAAAGACATATAAAATCAATAATCTATAAATACATTTATAGACCTCACATAATATAGAATCACCATTCATTGTTGTTGCTAGATCTTGATTATACAGTCCTAAAATTTTAAAAGGCGAAAAGTGAAAACTGGAAAAAACAAGGGTTATTTTGAGGAAATGTCTAAGGTTTGAAGCATCTGTAAATGAGATATCAACAATTTTTGGAATTATATTGCTGTAAGTTACTATTATAAAAATCATTTTATGATATAGAGAGACACATTAGCCTTGAGAATGATACAATAAATACCACTTAGGGTCAGTTTTAATATAATCCTTGGCATACATAATGGATTATTGAAATAAATAATGAGATTCAACAAGAATTAGAGGATGAATATAAGGATACTATCCAACAAAACACCATTAAGCATGAGTGGAAGATTATATTAGGCATACACTAATGCAATTTTATGTCAATTTTTGGCATTGACATGTTAAGTGAGATCTTGATAGAAATGTGACTTGAAATATATAGTACATGTGTG
This sequence comes from Torreya grandis, assembly GCA_037957365.1. Lineage (NCBI taxonomy): Eukaryota > Viridiplantae > Streptophyta > Pinopsida > Cupressales > Taxaceae > Torreya > Torreya grandis. The sequence continues at coordinate 229,794 of JARHVA010001515.1, forward strand.
GATAATAAATGAATAAATCTCTCAAATTCATAAACATGTAAAAGTATAATATCTTATTTGAATAGGAAAAAATTTCCTCTAATTTTCGTTATAAAAGCCTCAACAAAAAAAAATAAAAAAAATAACATTTGACATTATTATAAAACATTATAAGAAAGGACAAACTACAACTCATTACATATAATAATCCAAGGAAGGACACGAAGAAAACAATATTATCTTAAGGGAGGCATTAAACAAGCATTCCAAGAGATAACACAACCACAATGTAGCCTCCTACTACTTTCGCCAACTAGAGTTGAGACGTTCAACATTGGTGCTATCTTTCTCTAGTTTAACATCTAGCCATGTATTAAATATTTGAGAATGGACGTTGGATGTTGAATTCATTGTCTCAACACACTCATTCTACATCTCTGCTTTGTTCTAATAATTTATGAAAAAATCTGAAGAGACCTCACTTCTAAACTTTGTATCTCAATTTTTAAAACATGATACAACGTATGGCATTTTACCCTTGAATTCCCATAACTATGCTTTGCAGTTAGCTTTGTCTTTTCCCTATCTTTATTGATCTTTTATACGTACAAAAACATGGAAATAATTGGGAAAAACCAAAGAAAAGAAATATGAATGCGAAAATGAAGTGACGAAACCTGTTAGAATACAATAAAACTTACCTTTATCCTCTGCGAGATGATAGATTGAGATGCTTGGTAAATCGGATCTGCATTCAAACTCATTTGACAATGTTAGCAAAATCATAATCTCTTGAATTGAAATCAAAATACATTATAGGATTACCTCTATCTCATCTTACATATTCTATATATGTTTTCATGCAGGCTTTGATATCATAATTATGAACATATATTTTATTTCAACTAGTATTTTTTAACTTGTGGATTCAGAATTCATAAGAATTACGAGGTTTGCAGGCTTCATAGCCTATCTGGGTTTGCGTTTTATATATGGCTTTCTCAAAAGAAGAAAAATAAATAACATACTTTAATTCATTATAATTCAACCAAATTTCTAACAGGTATAGGATTACAATAATGTCAAATTTCATGGTCTTTTGGCTACATGTCCATTTGAAAACTAGTAATAATGCAGGGTCAAAGATAAAAGCACCTGACAGATCTTTTGTTCAAACATATAAATCATCGTAAGCAGACATTGAAGCCAAACAAAAAAATATATACCCTCCTTACATACAATCGTCTCATTCTTGATTTTAGTTTCATTAATTTTCAAATTATTAACTATAGTTTCAAGAAAAATGCATTGAGAAGGGTGAGAAGTTGAGCAACACTGAGATGTGAAAAAATGAAGCTCTTATGTATACATATTGCAGCAATATTTAGATTTACTACATTCAAATGAGTTAGTTTTTGGGTTTGATAAAACATAATATATGACAACCTCAATGTCTGCTTATAAATGACAAAGATTTTCTTTTCCAAGGAAAGGGGCTTGCTATCCATGTTCCTTCCATAACCAGAAAAGAGTACACTCCTTTTCAGATCTATCACTGAAGAACGGAAAATTTTCCGAATCCAGCAGGTCAGGTGAACTGAGCCCAGAAAATAACCAAATAAACTACAATATAAGTATGCCGAAATGGAGCCACCTGCACTAAAGTAGTTTCAACATGGCTGACCGATAAAGAAGCCGTCTTAACCAGACGAACCTACCTGTGAACACATGAAAAAATGAATATTTCCAAAATATATAAGTGATGAATCTCTCTTTGTCAACTCATAATAATTGCGAAACTTCTAGAGTAGATAGATGGAAGGCCCACAAAAAGGAAAACTATGTTAAAAAGTTAAAATAAATTTGATTTCAAAACTATGCTAACACGAAAAAAAAAAAAAAAATTGTTAAGTTTACCTTTCACATCTGTTCCTGGAAGATAGCCTTCATGATGTCCAATTCTTCATCCAAGGGAACTGAAACTTCAAAATAATATCAATTTTCTTGAAGTAATTGTTCCTCTTAACTCATTCTTATTATGATCAATGCTATGATCAATGCTAGTGTGACTCCAAAACCTGCTCCATATGACAATCCCACTACTATCTCGTACCATGGAATTTCGGCGCTTTTGTTTTCTTTGCTAAATAAACAAACTGATGATTGTCCGTGGAAACAAACTGACGGCTTTGAATTTGAACGCAATTTACGGCTTTGAAAATTTCTATCTACTTTTACACGCTCATAGCTTGAATTTGAACGCCCTTTGAAAATTTCAATCTACTTTGATACGTTCATGGTTTGTTTTTAGTGTTTCAGATATATATATTGTATACAGGTGGTCCTCATTTACAGCCAAAGTAAACTGTAAATATTTTTTAGTACTCGTCATTTAGAATATATAAATATACTCTCAATTCTTTGTCTTTTCTAATTACCCTTTAATTTCGTAATCTAGTACATATAAATATGAGAAAATATTCTAATTATTTGTCAAACTATTAGTATTCAACAGAGTTGACCATCATCAAATTAAATTTGATTGTTATTAAAGATGGATCTCTAATTTCTTATAGAGGGTTTAATTGGTCATAATTTCATATTAGATCCATGATAACATTCAAATATTTGAATAAGGCGTGCAATTAGGGCTCTAATTAAAATTATGTTGACATAATTCGTTAGGCAAGCTCTCGATTGATCCCAATTATGTATCATATGGTATGTAATCAGGGCAAAGTAAGCCCTAATTTCCATTATATATGAATGTAATTCCTTACACACAGCGCTTTTGGACTGAATTGCATATCAAATTAAAAAAATACTTATTTTTTAAAATATGGTAAGCACTTGGATCTCCAATCGATATCATATGGATAAAATTCTTTACATTGAGGCTCAATATGCCCCTGCGATCAATTTATCCCCAATTAACATCCCTTATGTATAGTGAGAAATAGGTTCATAGGGATGAATTTGGTTAAAATTGCATCAGTCATTACCACAATTGACTTTGTAGGCTCAATCTATGATGATGTGGAGGATAATTGATCCCAAATTCACATTCTCTACTCACAAATCTATGTTCAAGGAGCTCAAATTTGCCCCAATCATCATCACAATTGTACCCTATATACCCTAAAACCTATACCCTAAGGCCTAATCCCTAAACTCTATTTACTATAAATATAAACTCTTTAAACCTTGAACCAATCATTTTAGCCCAAATTAACATCATCTGATAAATATTTCCAAATCCCATAACCAAAACCGTCATCATACACGTTTTACAATCCACACATTTTGTGATGCAATTTTATTTGAACGATTTTATAAACAACTTTGATTCTTTTTTATATTTATATATTATTCCTAACTTGTTACGTCATCACAATTATAATACCTATAAATAATAAAGTGGATGGATTGGAAAACTATGGTATAAAAAGCTTCTTATTGCATTTACATAAATATATTCAATGCCGAGTCAAAACATGTACTATAAGTGCCTTGATGCCCATACCCCCAAATCTAAGTCCTTTAATGTAACAATAAAATCCTTGATAATGTCCATATTTTCATAGATGTTGTTTTAATTTTACCATAATCATCAAAGCACCATTAATGGAAAACCAAAGAAAAACCATAGAGAGGAACAAAAAATAAGATTACCTAGAGCCTCAGAAAAAGGTAGCAAACTAACCAACATCACCACTACTTACAACTATCAACAATCTACTACAACTCTTGCTCTTTGGTGTCTTTGTACAGTCTGATCAACTTAGATTTTTCTTATGTCTTTCCACTTCCTAGGTGGTTTCTTCTCTACTAGAAGATCCATTATTTTGAAATATTTAATACCTCCTAATGAGGGGGTTATTGAATGAGGTCATAATTTTTTGAAGAGTTTTTTGTCCTTTGTGTAAAGGGGCCAGAGAAATCTGTCACTTTAGTGGTTTCCCTTAAGCCTATCTTGTGGGATTCTCACGAAAAGAAAAATTGATATTGTTTTTTTTCAAAGCTTGCCTTGTTGGTGGACTGGGAGGATGTTAATGCTCAGATTTGCTATGTGTCACCCCCTATTGGTTATAGGGTTTGTTTCTAGTGACACATTTTAGAGTTGAGCTTATAGGCCTATGTAGTTTATACGACATGGTTACTTGTAATGGCATGAGGAATTGGCCTAGGTCAGGTAGTATCACTTACAAAACATATAACGCTCAAAGTATGGTGGACTATGTAGTTTTCTCTCAGAGTTCTATTTCTAGGTTGCTTGAGTTTGAGATAGGGGATTGTCCTATCAAGATAAAATCTAATCATAAACCTATTTTTATCAATCATGGTACCTTTTCAAATCAACTCCAAAGAGAACAAGTTCAGCATGTGTAACACACAACTCAACAACAAGGCAAAATCATTGTGAATAAAAAAAAAACTAGGAAATCTTTGTTGTTACCCTTGAGTAACAATTTTAGATGGCTAGAGACATAGAGGGCAAGGCAATCAAGGGGACCAGTGGCTATATGCATAGTAATTTGTTGATTCCTTCTATTCACAAGGCTTTAAGTCCCTGTAAAAGAACTAAGCCTAGAAAAGGAGCTGCAAATACTTTTCCATCGAATCCATGGTATGTTGAAGAATATAAGGCTGCCAAGAGAGCCTTAAAGGAAAGTGAGACAGACAAAGAAAATAAAAATAAATATGGGAAATTGGTACAATATAAAAAAGAAAGCTATGTGAAAAGGAAAAAGAATGAATTAATTTCTCTTCAAAAATAGAACCTAAAAGGCTTTTGGATGGAGTTGCAGCAAAAGAAAAAACATAGAAAATAATATCCACAGATGTGCATTGGCTAGAGTATGTGAAGATCCTCTATGAGTGGTCTCAACAGAAGGATATCCCTCCCATAATTAATACTTCGACCAAGATTTTTAGAAGACATCAAATAGGGCATAAAGAATCTAGTGCAGTGGCAAAGCATAGGGTATTGATGGGCTATAGGCTGAATTTTTTAAGTGGGGTGTTGAACTCTTCACTCCGCACATTAGAGAAGTTTTCAATGATGTCACTCATAATGGCTTCTTGTTGGAGTGGACAACTAGTGTTGTTATTCCTTTATTTAAAATTGCTGATATCAATAATCCATCTAATTACTGCACCATTATGGTCAATCCTCTTCTTGGTAAACTCTTTAGGGGTATGATAGAATGTAGAATCCAAAATTGGGCTAAAAGAGAGGATAAAAGAGCAAAATGTCAAGTAGACTTCCAACCTAAACATTCAACCATTGACCATTGCATCACTCTTAGACACTTGGTTGAAAAAGTATGGAACACTCAAGGAGAGGAAGCTTTTTGTTATTTTATGTATTTTAAGAAAGCCTTTGACTCAATACCTAGAGATAAACTTTGGAATAGGATGAAGGAACTTGGGATTCTACACAAGCTTAGAGGAGTAGTGCATAGACTTTATGAGCAGGTTAGAGCTAAAACAAGAACTAGAGAGGATGTGTCTGCATGTTTTGGTAGTGACATTGGTGTCAAGCAAGGTTTCCCTCTTTATCTCACCCTATTTAGTTTATACATTGACAAGCTTGAAGAATGGTTAAGTAAAATAGGGGGAGGAGGCATACAGTTGACAGGTTATATGGTGAAGCTACTATTATATACCGATGATAGCATCCTAATTTCAAAAATAACTCAAAGATTGAGGGATCATTTGAAAACCTAATAACTCTTTTGCCACGAAGTCAGGATGCAAGTGAACATTAGCAAGACTAAAGTTATGATTTTTTCTTTAAAAATCAAAGAAAAATAAATTAACTTTCTTTTTAAAGGTAGCCCATTAGAAACTATAATATATTATAAATATCTTGGGATTGATTTCCATAACAAGATTAGTTGGGATACCTATAGATCAAAAAGGATATGAGGGGGTTGGAAAGCATCTTACCTACTTCAAAATAGATGTAGGAAAGTTGAACTTTAGGATTGAAAAACTAAAAAAACTCTTTTTGGATTGCTAGTCACCCCAGTTGCCCTATATGGTTGTGAGGTCTAGGGAAGTATCATGTCAAATCATAGATGGAGATAACTAGAAAGAATCTAAAAAAATCTAATCACAAGCACTCTTAAAGTCAAATCAATAGTCCCTTATGAGATCTTGTTGGCTGAAGTAGGTACTTTTTTGATGGGTACAGCAGCAATAACTCAAATGCTAAGCTATCTGAAAAAAGTTGAAAGCATGGAAAATTATCATTGGCCCAAAATGGTCATGGAGGAAAAACTAGAACATATGAAATAAAAATTGGATGAAGTAGAAAAACAAATGGATGAACAAATGGGACATAAACTTTTAAGAGTGTCCTAATAACAGTAGGGAAATGAAAAACTATGTGATAGAAAAATTTAGAATAGCCATGTGGATAGAAACAAATTGGTCGAAAGAAATCATATTACATCAAAGAATTTAACCCCACTTGGGATCATGATGAAAAAAAATTATATAGGGGTATATATCAATGGTAAAGCAAGGATGTTAGTAGCTCAGATAAAGACAAGATCACATAATCTTAGATGTGAAATCGGTAGATGGATTATACCCAAGGAGGAGGGCGAAAGGAGAAGTTGGCTTTTCCTTATAGAGAAATGGGTCCCCTTTTGCCTAGGATGGCTTCTACTCTTTGTCTTTCATAGATTTGTTGGTCCCCTGGGGACCTTGATGGTATCCTAAGACTTGGGCCCCATTATAGCCTAGTTTCACTTCTGATACAACTAAAATTGGTTGGTTGTTGCACCAATCAAATGTGGTATTAGCTCTTCCACTAATGTTTCTTGATTAAATAAAAACTAGTGGTTACATTTTTAGCTAGGTTCTCATTGTAATCCTGATCAGCTATTTCCAACCAGGAGGAGACCTGATCCTCTTATGGTATCTTTTATTGGGGTCCTTTTTATATTCATTGGTCAATTGTTTCTGACTGAGGGGAGACCTAGTACCCCTAGTCTGTCCATGGATAGTATCCACACTATTTATCAAATTTGGGTTAATCTTAATCTAAACAATATTCAACAATGCTTTCAACAAAATTCAATAGTTTATGTAATTAACTTGTTATCAAACATAGATAAAATACATGTGATCCCTACATAAATAGACTGCAACAATAGTGAATTGAATAGGATTCAAATTTGGAGGAAACATGGGATAATATTGAAAAGTATATATATAATTATTGAAGTTAGTTTCAGGTGCTTTATAGACCACTTATTCTATATCGAACCATGTTAGGACTTTATCTGTGTGGTGTGATATAGCTAAAAAATGTCAATATGATATAATTTACTCTTGTAAGAGGTGAAATGCATTAATTCACCCATCAACATGGATATATTCTCATATTTATTATTTATTTTCATCATGTCTCATGCCTCTGGATTACCGACCTTGTTATACATGTCATGAGATCAAGTTAGACATCAAAGCAAGGTAGTTGATGGCATCACATGTGGGCTAGTGAGATAAATGTTTACATTATTAACCACTTTTCCCCATAAAAATAACACACTATTTAATGAAATCATTGATCCATAATCTCTTTATCTTTGGGTAAGTGCACAAAATTGGGGGATAAAAAGTGGCCTACCTATGGACATGATTTTTTCTAAAATTTTAGAAATTTGAAATTCAATGGATAATTTGATATATCTGTACTCCAAATTTGAAGATGGTGTAAAAACATGAAATGTAGAATTTTGAGTCTAGTTTCCAAAACACTATTTTTTTAATTAAAATGGTTAATTATAACTAGGTCAAATATCTAAAATTTTAAGAGTAACTCTGATTTTTTAGAAAACATAGTAGATAGACAGTCGTGATGTGCACCATTTTTTGAGCAATGTTTATATTATTTGAAACCCTTTGGGGAAATTTGAGATAAAAGATTGTAGCACGTCACCTATATTTTTTTGTATTTTTTCAATGAATACCTTTTTTTAATGAATTTTGCAAGTAAATAGATCCTAATAACTAACAAAGAAATGGATAGTTATTTGTGAGTCAAGCCTAACTACCTCAAAAAAAAAAGAAATTTGATTTTTTTTAAATGTGTGTAGAATTAAGTGTACTAGGTCACCGTATAATTAGTTTTTCACTTGGATAAATGAAATAAAAATTACATGAACATGTATAGGCATGTATGTTTGTGGCATGTAGTGACCTAAAAAAGGCATGGTTATAAATAAATATAGCTTGAAACCTTAAATTAGTCCAAAAAATATAAGACCACATATTTTTGGAAAGAGGAGAGTGTGCTCGTGATGCTATCATGTTTTTGAATTTTTACATTGAAATTATTAGTGTATTTGGCAATAAAAGTTGAAATTTATTGTTTATTTTCATACCTATCAATATTTGGCTATACATTGATAACCCAAGCCCTTGGGAATTCAAGCCATAAGCCCAAATCATGGTAATTGAATTTGAATTCAAATACGGTAATCGTGATTGTGTTATTAACACGATCACATTATTATATAACATGATTGTGTTAATAACTTGATCGTGTTATATATTATAAATATCCTAAAACCTAAATAGGATCCATTAGGCTTAGTAGTCTTAATATTGTTGTCTAATATGACCTATGCTATCAAATCCCTAATTGACATTATATTGAAGGAATTCCTTGCATGGGGACCAATAAATCTTAATTATAAAGATTATATTGAATAAAATACTCAGATGGTTAAATATGATGTGCAATTAGGGAAAAATATTTATAATGGATAAATTAAATGGACACAATTCATTGCATGGGGTGAAAAATGCCTCAATTGATACTCTTGGTGGAAGCAATTAATTACATAGGGCTTAGTTGTCCTCAATTGTGTATAGTATTGAAAAAATATAAATTGATTTAACATGGTGTTTAATTAAAGCCCCAAATGACATTGGATGAATGTAATTCCTTGATTGGGGATTGAGTGGCCCCAATTTCATATCATATTGAACCTAAATACTCAATCGATTCAATATGGTGTGCAATCAGGGATAATGGAACCCAACTTGAGCACTATGTGAACAAAATCACTTTCATGGGCCTCAGTTGGCCCCAATTATGTATATAAGATAAAATTAAATGCATGATTAACTAGATATAGTTTACAATCAAGGCTAATGAAGTTTTAATTGACATTAGATCTAGGCAGTTAATTGCATGAGCCTTGGTTGGCCATAATTGCATATACAATTAAACTAAATACTTGTTTGATTCAATATGTTATGTATTTGGGACCAATAGAGTTGTTGACAATATAAGGATGAAATTTCTTACACAAGGCTTGTTTGGACTAAATTTCATAGATCATATTGAACCAAATATTCTTTCAGTTGAATTAGGTGCACAATCAGAATCTTGATTGAATTCAAAAAGTGATCGAGTTAATAATGTAATCACGTTATTAACTATATTATTAACATGATCACATTAATAACATGTTCGCGTTATATATTCTAAACATCTTAAAACCTAAATAGGAGCCATTAGGCCTAGTAGTCTTAATATTGTTGTCTAATATGACTTGTGCTATCAAATCCCTAATTGACATTATATTGAAGGAATTCCTTGCACGGGGACCAATTACTCTAAATTGTAAAGATTATACTGAAGAAAATACTCGATTGGTTAAATATGATGTGTAATTAGGGAAAAATATTCATAATGGACAAATTAGATGGACATAATTTGTTGCATGGGGTGAAAAATGCCTCAATTGATATTCTAGGTGGAAGAAATTAATTACATAGGACTTAATTGTCTTCAATTGTGTATAATATTGAAAAAATATCAATTAATTTAACATGGTGTTTAATTAAAGCCCCAAATGACATTAGATGGATGTAATTCCTTGCTTGGGGATTGAGTGGCCCCAATTGCATATCATATTGAACCTAAATATTCAATTGGTTCAATATGGTGTGCAATCAGGACTAATGGAACCCAACTGGAACATTATATGGACAAAATCACTTTCATGGGGCTCAGTTGGCCCCAATTATGTATATAAGATAAAACCAAATGCATGATTAGCTAGATATAGTTTACAATCAGAGCCAACAAAGTTGTAATTGACATTAGATGTATTCAATTACTTGCATGAGCCTTGGTTGGCCATAATTACATATACAATTGAACTAAATACTTTTTTGATTCAATATGTTATGTATTTGGGACCAACAGAGCCCCCTGTTGATAGTAGAAGGATGAAATTTCTTACACAAGGCTTGTTTGGACTAAATTTAATAAACCACATTGAGCCAAATATTCTTTCAGTTGAATTTGGTACACAATTAGATTCCTGATTGTTATTAAAGATGGATTTGTAATTCCTTACAGAGGGTTCAATTGGTTATGATTTCATATCAAATTCATGATAGCACTCAATTATTTGAATAAGGTGTGAAATTAAGGCCCTAATTAAAATTATTTTGACATTATTCATTGGGAAAGCCTCGATTAGCCCCAATTATGTATCATCTGGAACCAAATACTTGATTGGTTCAATATGGTATGCAATCAAGGCCAAGTAATCCCAAATTTCCATTATGTATGAATGTAATTCCTTGCACACAACTCTTTTGGACTGGATTACATATCAAATTGAAAAAAAAACTTATTTTTTAATATGGTGAGCACTTGGATCTCTAATTGATATCATATGGATAAAATTATTTGCATTGAGGCCCAATAGGCCCCTAGGATCAATTTATCCCCAATTAACATCCTTTATATATAGTAATAAATAGGTTCATAGGGATGAACTCGGTTTAAATATCATCAGTCATTACCACAATTGACTTTGTAGGCTCAATCTTTGATGATGTGGGGGATAATTGATCCCAAATTCACATTATTTACTCATAGATCTATATTCGAGGAGCTCAAATTTATTCCAATCACCATCACAATTGTACCTTATATACTGTAAAACCTATACCCTAAGCCCTAATCCTTGAAGTTCATAATCCCTAAACTCTATTTACTATAAATATAAACTCTTTAAACCTTGAACCAATCATTTTAGCCCAAATTAACATCATTTACTACTAAGAATTAAGTTCAAAGGAGCTCAAATTTGCCTCAATCACTATTCAAGGAGCTGAAATTCTCCCCAATCACCATCATGATTGTACTTTATATACCCTAAGCCCTAATCCCTGAACTTCCTAATCCTTAAACTCTATTTACTATAAATATAAACTCTTTGAAACTTGAACCAATCATTTTAACCCAAATTAACATCATTTGATAAATATTTCGAAATCCCCTAACCAAAACCATCATCATACATGTTTTACAATCGACGCATTATGTGACATAATTTTATTTGAACATTTTTATAAATAACTTTGATTCTTTTTTCTATTTATATATTATTCCTAACTTGTTACGTCATCACAATTATAATTCCTATAACTAATAAAGTGGGTGGATTGAAAAGTATGGTAGAAAAATCTTCTTCTTGAATTTACATAAATATATTCAAGGCCCAGTCAAAACATGTATCATAAGAGTCCTAATGCCCGTACTCCCAAATTTGGGTCCTTCAACGATAACAATAAAATCCTTGATAATGTCCATATTTTCATAGATGATTTTTTAATATTGACCATAATCATCAAATCACTATTAATGAAAAACCAAAAAAAACTATAGAGAGGAACAACAAAATAAGATTACCTAGAGCCTCAAAAAAATGTACAAAACTAAACAACATCACCACTACTTACAACTATCAACAATCTACTACAACTCTTGCCCTTTGGTGTTTTTGGATGGTCTGATAAAATAAGCTTTTTCTTATGTCTTTCCACTTCTTGGGTGGTTGGTTCTCTACTGGAAGATCCGTTATTTTGGAATACTTAATGACCTCCTAATGAGGGGGTTATTGAAGGAGGTCATCATTTTTTGAAGAGTTTTATAGCCTTTGTGTAAAGGGGCCAGAGAAATCTATCGCTTTAGGGGTTTCCCTTGAGCCTATCTTGTGGGATTCTCACAAAAAGAAAAATTGATATTGGTTTTTTTCAAATCCTACTTTGTTGGTGGATTGGGAGGATGTCAATGCTCAAATTTTCTATGTGTCACCCCTTGTTGGTTGCAAGGTTCGATTCTGGTTCTCTCTACTAGATGATTGCGGTTTTGTTTTGGATAGTATTCTTACCTAGTTTTCGTGGGAAATGTAAAACTATATTGGAGCATCTCATTTCATTGAATAGTGTTGCAAAAATGTCTTATTAATGGAATGGTTGGTTAGACATGGACCTAGTGGTGTAATGCTCATTTCATTGAATAGGGTTGCAAAAATGTATTATTAGTGGAATGGTTGGTTAGACATGGACCTAGTGGTGTAATGCTCATTGAGTTTCCCTTCCTGTTACAAGTAGAACATTGGCATCATTTATGTTGGGCCATTTGGTCGTTAGTCATTTAGAATTTCTTTTTGGCTAAAGGGTCTTCTTTAAGAAGTTTAAATGATGCTTTGTTTTTCTCGATGGGTTTCATTTTTTTAATTTCATATTCTAATCTTGCCCGTACTGGTGGGCGTCGTGTTGGTTTCTTCTTAATGATGGCAAGTTATTGACTTGAGGAACAGCTATCTCTTTGTAGCCATTGGGATCCTCTCGTTCTAGTCTTGTCCGTCGATCTTTCCAACTTGTTTTTAATTGGTCTTGTTCGATTTGGCATGGCCATTGGTTCTGATTATGATGTCTAAAGATTTTGATTTGCTAGTCATTGTGGGAGATCCGCTAGTCCCTTTTGGTTTTCGGAAGAGGAAAGGAGGATGTGTTTTTTTGAACCAAGAATTGGGACTAGGAACCTTTTTTTAGCAGCATTTACTCTCTTCTCTATTTTGTCTGCTTCATCTCTTTGTTATCCAAGGAGAAGTGGAAGTAGGATCATGATATGCTTAGTCGGAACTGGGCTTTTTCGAGTTTTGTTGGGAGGAAGTTTTTGGGCAGGGTTTGGAAGGAAATATTTAGCTCTATCAATTTATTTCAAGAGGAAGGATCAATTGGAGGTTTCAAAATCTGACAGGGATCAGTTGGATTTTTTTTGGTTGGGCTTCTTTTTGGTTGGCTTATTTTACCCTATTAGTAAATTAGATTTATTATGTTGGATTTTTATGGGAGTCATTCCTCTTTTGGGTTTTCCTTATGTGACCCTAGGGTTTTTTGTGCCCAAGGTGGCTTCTACTCTTTTTCTTTCCTCGATTTATTGATCCCCTAAGGACTCTAATGGTATCCGGAGACTTGGGCCCCATTATAGCCTAGCTTCACGTCCGATCCAACCAAAATTAGCTAGTTATTACACCAGTGAAATGCAGTATTAGCTCTTCCCTTGTTGGTTCTCAATCCAATCAAAATCAGTGTTTACTTTTTTAGGCTAGGTTCTCATTGTGATCCCGATCAGCAATTTCCATCCAGGAGGAGACCCGATCCTCCTATGGTATCTTTTGTTGGGGTCCTTTTTATATTTTTGGTCAGTTGTTTTTGACTGGGGGGAGACTCGGACCCCCTGGTGTGTCTAGGGCTGGCATCCACACTAGTTATCAAATGTGGGGTTATCTTAATCTAAACAATATTCAACAATGCTTTCAGCAAAATTCAATAGTAGATGTAATTAACTTGTTATCAAACATAGATAAAATAAACACAATCCCTACATAAATAGACTGCAGCAACAGTGAATTGAAAAGTATAGGATTGAAAAGTATATATATAATTATTGAAGTTAGTTTTAGGTGCTTTAAAGATCATTTAATGACACTTATTCTATATCGAGCCCTGTTAGGACTTTATATGTGTGGTGTGATACAGCAACAAAATATCGATACAAGATAATCTACTCTAGTAGGTGATGAAATGCATTAATCCACCCCTCAACATGGATATCTTCTCATATTTATTATTTATCTTCATCATGTCTCATGCCTCTGGGTTAGCGACCTTGTTATACGCGTCATGAGATCAAGTTAGACATCAAAGCAAGGTAGTTGGTGGCATCACACATGGGCTAGTGAGACAAATGTTTACATTATCAACCACTTTTCCCTACAAAAATAACTCTATATTTAATGACATCACCGATTCATAATCTTATTATCTTTAGATGCCGAAACAAATCTAAATAAGGCTCTCCTCAATAGAATGCCTCTGATGTAATTAATTTATTTAATCAACACATTCAAGCTTATACCCCATGCAACATTTAAATGCCCTTCCTTCCCTTTTCTCAATAATATTGATTAATTTGTTTTATCAACACATCTAAACTTGCACACCAAGTTTAGTCGATGGAATATTAATCTTGGACGGACGAGATTAATCAACACGCACAAACTCAGAAACATATTAGTGTGGCTCTAGGCCCCACCATCACTTCAATCACTCTTCTATGTTGAAAAGTCAAGTCATTGAATTACCGTCACTCACCTTTTGTTGACGACCTGACAGCATGGTGACATGGCATGACCTTTTTCCAATGTGGTTATGGTGGCAGTTTAGGAGAGCTATTACAATGGTGTTGACTGTTCAAACATATTTAAATTTCAAAAATCCCGCTCAAACTCATTTATATCCATGGCGGTTACAATGGCGATTATGCCTTCCTACCTATTTAGATCCTTATTATTTATACTGAAAAGAGTCTGGTGATTGATTGCAACTGCGACTAGATCTGGATTCATAGCAAGGGACATAGGATTTGAGAACACGGCGGAGCAAAAATCCATTTTGTTTATACTTATGTCTGGCTACCTCTCTCTTCCGAATGATCCAGCCGAATTGAATGAAATGAAGGGCAAAGAAACGGAAACAATTATAGAAAAAGAGCTCCTCCAAAATATGCGACAATTTAGGTACGTATGTGCATTGCCTATCTGAAAACATATTACAAAATACAAGTGTGTTTTTATATCGATGGAGGTCGCAAAATTCCTTTGATCATATTGGTCATTCTCACACCCTTCTACGATTTGGTCTTACGAGTTGTCTCAATTTTAATTTTTAACCTGGAGTTATTTTTAAAGTAAAATGAGAAAAAATTGTTAATGATTATCAAGATAAGATTATAAATATATTTTACAATAAATTAGTTAGAAATATGGTTTAGGTTTATAAATTATAAAATTTTGGATAGACAGTTAAAAAAATTAGATAAAAAAATCT